>JAECUM010004514.1:0-169792 GCA_016617855.1 Megalonaias nervosa
TTTTAGCGCAACATTTCTCATCTCTTCATGAAGAGATTCTGTACGGTAAATATTACCACCGGATCGTACAAACTGATCGTAATCATGTTCTGAACTTTGAAATAACCAAACAGATACAGGATCGTTTTTGCTAATACTCCAGATAAAATTAAATATATCACCAAGATACAGGATCGTTTTTGCTAATACTCCAGATAAAATTAAATATATCACCATCATAAAATCGAACGGCTCTATCTCGTGGAAATATAGTTACTGCAATAGTCCAAGCGTGTGCGTTATGGTCAATTATTGTTATTGGAGCTCCATTTTTTATGCATTTTGGTTTATATAAAATCTCTCCGGTTAACGTCTTCACTGTTATTGGAAATCTTAATTTCTTTTCCAGCTCAGCGACATCTTTGATAGACGCTCCGGTATCTTTAACTGTTTCTGCCCATGTGTTTATTTTTTTACGTCTTAAATCTGTCAGACCATTACCACGTATCGCATTTGTAAAATGTTCTGTAACTCGTTCAGCTACACAGTTTATTCTCGACAGTTTCATCGGTTTAAGATTCTTAACGTCAGGTTTATCATTCAGCGGATATATTGCATATACAACTGCGGTCACAGGATACCCCCGCTCATAATACGGTCTGTCTATACCAGTAAGTATTCCTGGTTTGGATTTATTATTTAAGAGAACAATATTGCTTCCCGACTGCACACGTACTGGATCACGCTTATCACGAATAATCCAGATACCGTCATCTGTCTCTACAATAAATGTTATTAAAATAAAGTGTTTTTGATTGTCAAGGTGGTTAATAATTACTTTTCCTCGTTTATCATTCATCACATTGAAAACATTTCCAACTCTGAATGTTGACCATGCATGAGCAGCACCATCGTCACGAAATTCTTTTTTGGCTTCACGGATACGTTTAGTTATATCTTCATTCGTTAAAGCTAGATCCTGCATCGAAACACTAAATTTATATTCTGATAGTCTGTCAAGGTAAAATCTAGCAGGGGAAGGTTCAATAACGGATAATTCCTCCATATAATTAAAACAAATATTTAAATTGAATTTTTAGTGGATATATAATGATTGAAACAAAGAATTACTGCCACTGGCTTAAAATTGGACATACTTCTCCTTGTAACAGAGCATGCGTGAATGAATTCTGTAGCTACCATATGCAATGTGTTAGATATGGAAGTCTAGGACCAAAACCGTGTATTCAGTGTGGTGCTGGAGTCAGAGGAAAAACTCGGTTATGTGTGAAATGCGGCGGTAAAAAATATAGAGAATTAAAACGTTATTATGACCAAAAAAATGATACATCGTTAGGTAAATCCCCTATAAAAACCGCAGAGGATTATCTGGCCAGATTTCAGAATAATAATTTAGACAAATAGTATTAGTATATAAATGGAGCAAAACGAATTTGTAGCGCATCCGATCATCAAAAATTATGAAGCGTCTCGTGATGGCGTGATCAGGAACTGTCGATTAAAAAAACCAGTCGGTAGTCTTGATAAATTTGGTTATTTTAAATTTAATACCAATGGAAATAAAAATTATTTCTCACATAGGTTCATTTTTGAATGTTATTTTGGATTGATTAAAAACGGACTTGTAGTTGACCACTTTGATGGGAATCCCCAGAATAATCATCTATGTAACTTGCAAGTCGTTACACAAAGTCAAAATTCTGTACGTGGAAATACAGGAAGGTGTAAAGTATTCGGAAAGAGAGCTATTAAATCCATAAATACAGAAACAGACCAAGAAATGACCTTCCCCTCAATAAACGCAGCTGCCAGATATTTTGATATACATCCACGATCGGTACAACATGTAGCTGATAAAACATACAAATCTGCATTTTCGAAAAAATATAATCAGCGGGTAATATTTGAATACGTCAAATAACTCTTCAAAACAATAAATTTTTACTGTATATAGTTCGACTCTGTCAATTTTGCCAAGGTTTTTGTTTAGCCATAATTACAGTCAAGGGTCCACCTTCACTGTCACTGCTCTCAGTATTGACAGAATCAGATAGCATAATCTTTCTTAATTGCATTATACGATTGTCCACGATCTTTTTTCTTTCGTACTCGTGAGACAGTTCGGATTTAACCTTTTCGATTGACTGTGCAAGAGGTGCAAATAGCTTTACCTGATCATCGTTTACCATAGCTAGTGATTCAAGCATAGATTGATAAATTAATTTTATAAATCTGTAGTTTGAAGGTAGTGTATATTTATTTTCAAATTTTCTCTGTTGCAGTGATTCAAAATCGCACATAATTTTCTGAGGGTCGAGATTATCAGATATTTTTATTCCGTTATATTTTAATTTTTTAATAGCACAGATAATATCATTGATGTTTTCATGGTTCATTATATATATATATTTATATATTTAAAATAGGTTTTTATCAAAAATAAACAGCAGCGATGACATTCGGTCTACCATTCCACTGGGGTCCCTTCTGCTGGTAAAGCCTTTACCAATAAGATCCTAAGAGTCCCTTTTTTATATGGCATCTATTGCCTGATTTTTTTTTTGTATGGGCACTCTTCATGGTTAAGACCTGTCTTATGGTCCACAGGCATCTTATTGAGACCTTTTGGTCCAGCGGACATTCTTTCTGAATGCCCCTATGTGGGTACCCTTCACAAGGTCACGAGTTCACATCACCCTACTGTTTATTTTGAGAGGCGCAAGCGCATAGACATTACGATTTCATGTAACCCCCCCCGCCCAATTCAAACCCCGGGTAAATGCAAAACTGCACTCACCACGTTGTTCAACATGGTGAGGGGTACATGAAATCTTAAGGGCTGCTTGCGCCCCCCCCCACCTTAAATAGCATCAGTCGCCAAATGCAAGATAATATGTCTTTGGCATTTTTTGAGACTCGAACATGCGAGTAGAGGTTCGATCTACGTCCAACCGTCTTACCACTTCGGCCATCGCTCTCTTATCAATAACACAGTTAATTTTAAGTATATAAAATATTTGCGTTGTCTCACAGGACTTGTATTACTAATTTAACGTGAATTTATTTCAATTTTTCTTAATTAATAAAATAATCGCACGTATGGAGTTATCGTTCGTTAAGGTCAAAGTACGTTAGAGCTAAAAATAACTACGTACTTGGTATATAAAACTGACGTGATTTTAAGGTTATTAGAGTCAAAATATCACTCTCTGTTACAAATTGCTGCTTCACTAACAGCGATGCTTACAAAGAGAAGATAGATCACTAAATAATTAACGAAAAACGATATATATCGTGTCCGTACGGGGACTGAAATACCTCGATTATAGATAACATGTATTACAAGGGAGATAATCGTTTGACAGAGACAGAGCAGAGTTATCGCGCTTCATTACAGTGAAAAAAATAATTTTTATCTGCGTTTTGAGAGAAGACCTGCCAGGTGTTACAAATGTTGTGATGATTTAGACCCTCACGGAGCAAGAAATCTGACTAAAAAACAAGCAAAAATAACATAAAACAAGCAAAAATAACATAAAACAAGTAAAAAGCATAAAACAAGCAAATTTTCTCAGATCTATAATATTTTCTGAATAATGCGCTGATTGCAAAAGAATTTATTCGCTAAACGAACAATGTTGGTGCGCAAATACGACAACTCTACGAGTGTATATACAAATTAATATTAAGATTCTCTCCTCGTAGATCCAAAATGTGTCCAGACTGGTCAGTAAGTTTGAAATTTATTCTCGACAATAACGGATTATGTACACGTAGATAAACGGGGTTAATTGGTTCAGATACAATTAACCACCCAGGCGGAGATTGAGGACTGAATGCATATAATATATAACCTTGCTCCGCAGTGCCACTGCGGTGGTTCGATTTCTCAAGGTCTACTTGATAACTGCCATCAATTACATCACATACTAGATTGACTGCGATCGTTGATGTTATATTAACAACGCCTGGCGATATATGACGACCTCCACCGTATGGATCGTTGTTATGTTTAAGAATAACCGGTGGTGGGTCTAATTTTCTCCATGAATCACATATTCTTTTAAACTGTTTATCAATAAAATCATTAACTGATTTCTTTAGCTCTTCAGAGTTAAATCCGGGAATTATAAATGTTGATAGCTGTTCTTGCGTAATTCCGAAATGTTTAAGAAATACTGTTGTAAATAAACGATTGAGTGTAACACGCTGTTCTGGATCGTCTTCATTAACTATATAATTTACAACAGATCTTCTTGTTTCTGGGCCATATAAATGTTTTTCTCTGTTAACAAGAACATTATTCATAAACTCTAGATCTGAAGCAATTTGATTCAAATGTTGTATTGAGGCAATTATTTGATTTTTTAAATCATCGCTGTAAAAAAACATTAATGCTTGAAAATAAATTTCGTAGATTATTAAATACACGTTCATGTTCAGATTTAATTGTATTAGCATAGGAATTTATTAAATCAATATCAAGTATTATTATTTTACCTTTTTTACCTTCAATTGTATCTGTAAAATAGGTTTCTGTTCTATCTATATGATGTATAGCTCTTTTATCGCCTAAATATTTTTGCCATGGATAAGCATCTTTTACTTTTCGATATTCTGGAAGTTGTATAAATATTCTTTTATCCGTGACGAAATCAGATCGTTGTGGTTCTAGTGGTCCTTGATAAACCGGTGAAATATCAGGCCATCCTAACGCTGATCTAATCGAACTTTGATAGATGTCTACGAGATAACCAGGGGAATTTATTTCAATCGCCGCTGATAATGTTGGTTCGTAATCAGTAATCACTACTTTGGATTCTTTTTCTGTAATGGATTTAATTCTGCTTTGAAATTCATCGTTGATCTGTTCTATTTCATAACCTCCCGTTGAAATACTAACTACTTGCCAATCAGGAGTTCCATCAGGTTTATTCTTATTTGCGAATACTAATGAATTATTTGGCTGTAGTCCACCAAATGGTTTTGATCTAATATTAGGCCAGCTATGATAAACCCGTAACTGTGCTAATGCTATTTCTTTTGCAGGAATTGCGGTTGGAAAGTTAATGCTAAATTCAGGATTAGTAGAACTTAATGAAACCATTGTAGTTTTTGACGGAGTCGTATTAGTGACGATCTGCTGAAGTAATTCCCTGTCTGTCATTATTATTATCGTTATTATTTAATTCGTCAAAATCATTAGCGATCACCTTAAGCGCATCATCATAGGTTTTCATCATCATCGCAAATTCAGTATCGGATATTTCACCATCACTAACGCATGAAGAAATATACAAGGATAGTTTAGAACATGCCTCTGTTACTGTATGTAATTTCATCATATAATCGTGCAATTTAGCATTTGTACAGGTATCTATCTTTTTAGCTATAATACCGAGAACACCAGCAATAGTCGTTGATGCTGAAACAATGATGGTTATAACAGCAGGTGCTGTCATCGTCAATGTTGATAATAATAATCCTGTTCCAGCAATAACAGCAGAAACTGAGTAAACAACTACATCGATGACAACTATACGCCTTTTGTATTTTTTTATTTTTATGTTATAATAATTAATAAAATCCTTTAGTTTAGACAGACGTTCATATACTTGATTGTATCTGTAACGTTGAACGTCAATGCGAGACTAAGGTTGATCCATTATTGTTATATTAAGTGACTAATTGTGGTGTTCCAGCTACAAATTCCAAACACCACCAGTAAGACGTTGCGATTATTGTTTGATCATCTGCTTCCAGTAAAAATATTTCTTCAGCATCTTTATTTAACACTATAGATACAACTCCAGAGAAAGCATCGGCTGAATGACGCCACGGAAATGTTGTAGTATAAATTTTAAACTTTGCAGAGCTAAAGATAGACAGTCTATACACACCAGTAACATTCGCGGTATATCTAATAGTGTTATTTTGCTGTGACCATGTTGTTAATCCTGATGCTACTGTGTACACGACATTGACGATCTGATTGTGAAGGATTTTAATCAGATTAGTTTTTGAACAATATTAGGTATTCCACTAACAATATCATTGAGTTTCATGTTAACGTCGGCTAGTTTTATGTTAACGGTTGGTGGATCACCAAAAAAATCTTTTATGGGTTTGTTTATGTTTCTACGAAAATTTAAAAACGTTTCCACGTGTTTAGTAAAAGTACCATTGAGTGTGGTCATTTCGTCATTGATTGTTTTTAGCGAAGTTGTCGTAGGAATGTTGCTATCGTCTACATATTTCTTCGTTGCAGCGTCAAAATCTGATTCTGGTGTTCTAAGATTATTAATACCATTGTTATTCATGTTGAGAAATGCACGCATTATACCACCGTTGACTAATACGTACTTAGATTCTTGATCATCGACATATTTTTTTGTTGCGGCGTCTGTATCTACGGTTGGATTTCCAAGGTCTATAATTTTATTTCGATTAATGATAATGTTACCCGTGAATGAATCACCAGCTCGCTTGATAAAATCGTTAACTGACTTACCAGAATCTTGTATTTTACCCAGATCGGAGAAAATAACGATATTATTAACAACTGCGGTAGGAATTCGTACGATTACATCTGTCAGTTGTATGTTACTCGTTTTTAATCGTCCTTGTTTATTCTGAAAAACAACGACTTCATTTTGATCCACACTTGTAATATTTAATAAATCGTCAATCTCATTTCTGAGTTGATCAAGAGTTGCGTATTTAGATAAATCAGCTTGTTTTTCATCTCTGCGAGTAGATCTTCCGTAAATATCTACCATTATATTTATTAGTATCCGTTTAAATGTGACAATGTGGTGTATTCATGCACGACTTTATGAGGTGGTTTTGTTGATTTTGATATAGCATCAAGTACATTAAGTACTTCACGACCACATATTGGTGGATCAGTTAATATTTGTGTTGGTAACGTTGAATACCAAATTGGAGCAATATTATTGCTGACATAATGAAGAAATTCCTTAGGTGGCGCTAATCCATATGAATCGAAATAAATAATTCCACGTGGATCAATTGCATATCCAACCCAATGCGTGCCAGGTCCAGAGTTTTTATCGAGATTAATAATATCAGTTTCAATATTATTCGGTTGTTTTGGTAATTGATCGCTCATAAAAACACCTCTGAAGTTTTTTATTTTTAGTTTTTTTAGCAGCATTAAGTAAATCAAAATTGGACATAGGCGATATCAGTAAACTGTCCCGGGAAGTCTTGGACCCTTTCCGTACCATGAATATGGAGTCCCGGGAAGTCTTAGACCTTTTCCGTACCATGAATATTGGGTCCCTGGCAATCTTAGACCTCTTCCCTTTTTTTTAATTCCATGTCCGGTTGCTTTCTTTAATGCCATTCCAGCAGCGGTTCCAACAGCACCTAATGCAGCTGCTTTTGCAACAGCTAGGGCTGCAGCGGCTATTAATGCTGGTATAGCTGCGAGAAGTGGAAATATACCACCTGTCTTAACAGCATCTTTGATGGCGCCCGCAGAAAGATTAAGTTTTATACCTTTATTTGATTTTTTAGCGTCATTGAAGTTTCTGAATTGACGCTTGGTCAACGATAATTTATTTGAACCGCTCATCTGTTCTCGCTTTAGCGATATTTTTATTCCACAGTTATTTTTTGATGCTGATTGTAGCCTTTTAATCTGACCAGGAGTCAGGGTAACACTAGCGTGATGATATGACATTATAATTATTATCCTGATTTTAAATCAAGGTGATCTAATTACGTGTTACATATTTTCTACTGGGGCATCAACGACTCTCATTCGTCCACCAACACCTTCAAGTAACATCGTCTTATCGCTGAGTATGACGGCTATTGCTCTATAATTAGCGATAACTCCTCGGTTTACGCGAGCTCGAAAATGTATATCGACTACTGATTGTCTGGTTAAATCTAAATGTTCCAGCGAAAAGTAATAAATCGGATATAAGGTTGTAAAATCTAACTGTGATATTTGTAAACCAGTATCAATGTTCTGATCACGCCCCATAAACGACATAAGACGATGATATACACGTGTTACATGATTATTTTCAAAATTCAATAAAATATCTTCGGATGGTTCTTGATGTCCATTTATTCTTAACGAAACCTCAGAAACACCAAGTTTGTCGAATATCATATTACTTTGTGTTTAATTATTTAATCGTGCAGCATTTTGAAACGCGATAAATATATGCCGTGGTGCAGAAACACCTTGCTGTGATGCTATCTGCCAAGTAAATAAACCATTAATGTTACTTTGAACAGCATCTGTGGTCATTGTTAACCATGACAACATTGATTTACCACCTTGACTCATAAAAGCAAGTAACCGATCTTCTTCAGGTATTGTTGGAGTCATCACTGGCATCCACAATGAAAGTTTGGTTAATACTACTTTACCATGAAGTGCTCTAGTCGCAGCATCATCAGCTCCTTCAACATGCCATATTGCATCATCATCTGTAGCCTTTCGTACGAGTACAACCGTATGTTTGGCTCCAAAAATGACTTTTCTGACATTTCTGCAGAATCCAAATATGTGTGACAGTGGAATTGCACATGAAAACATTCTATCTTTTAACATTGATTTACGTGTTGTAAATCCTAAATTAAATTCTGGATTAACACCATGAACCACCGGCCACACATCAGCATCAGCGTCTTTCTAGGTCGTCTTATATTATATTGTATGTTGTTAGGGTGATCAGAAGTGTCCTTTACAAACATCATTGATGGACCAGCTGATCTTGAATAATCATCGCTGTATCGTACTAGACCCAATATTGTTGTAGCAACATCAACGTCCTTCTGAATTGATTCAATATTTTTACCATCAATCATATAAATGGCGCTCTCAAATAATTCCATAATACCATTATTAACAAAACCAAAAGCAACATTATTATCGTATTCAGTATCATCCGCTTTATAAATTTTACCTTCTACTTCAATAAAAGCCTCAGCGGGTAGAAAATACCTACTTGTATCCTGAACTTGTAGTTCAATTCGTCCACGCTGATTTGGAATTCGTGCATCATAAGAATAATATTGATAATCACGCACAGACTCATCTTTGAGTACTGGTGCATCCATGTCGAACGCTGGATCATATACGTTTGAACATCTTTATTATAATTATTATCGTCTAAAACGAAGACCACTTCGGGAAGTAAGACCACTTCCTGCTATCAGACTAGCGGTTATATTTTTTTCTTTTTCTGACATTGGTACATCAGCTAATTCTGCTAGTTTCTGATTAGCAGCTTGATTTATTATTTTACTAATATTTGCAGGCATTACTTCAGTGCTAGGTAATTTTACAGGTTGAGGTCGGACCGCAGATTTGCGTATTAATCGTGTTAGTCTATTTTTGATCGCTGAAAACGCTTTACTAGCGAGATTACCAACAGCACCAATACCTTTTTCACGAACAACATCAATAGCTTTCATCCCCAGTTGCTTTGCAATCGGTATTGCTTTTGGGGCTATCCTTCTAAACAGACCCTGAACAATATCGCCTAGTCCATCTCCGTAGGTTGTTTTGTATACTGGTAATGGTGAATTTACTGCCCTGACCATGGTTGGTCCACGTTGATTACTATGTACGATCATTTTATTATAGTAGCTGTTATTTAATTACATACTCAGTCACTATAGTAATCATCGACAATTTCATTAATGAGGGATCGATATACATTAACATCCATAATTCCACCTGTAAATAATCGTTTACAAATATCAGCTGCTTCATTAATGATTTCTGGGGAATTATTACCAGCTCGTTTTCCTCCAATGAGGATTTCTAGTCGATCAACATCAGCAAGGACGTTATTGGGGCAAGTAATAAGGCCACCTCCTAAACCACTTCCAGTTGCTCCAGAAGAGATGTCTGACGACCAATATTCTCCTTCTTCTTTCTTACCTGCTGTTTGGACTGGTGATTTCATTTGTTTCATTATTTTTTTGTTTTTCTTGTTGTATTTGTTGTAGTCGTTCTTCTATTTCTCGCTCTCGTTTTTCTATTTCTGGTAATGTCATTTGTTTCATTATTTCTTGTTTTTCTTGTTGTATTTATTGTAGTCGTTCTTCTATTTCTCTCTCTCTCTCTCGTTCTTCTATTTCTTGCTCTCGTGATATTCGCTCAAATGGTTTTGGAGATTGTTGTCTTTTATATTTTTTCCTTTCATTCCTTCTTCTTCTTGTTTTCTTAATTGAATTAAATCATTAATTCCCCTAACATATTTCTGATATAATTGATCATCAGCTCTAACTTGTTTAACATTCATACGTATGCGATATAATGCCTTTTGCCATTGTTCACGGCTTTTAATAGTTTTAGCGTACTCAGGTTTCATTAATTTATCTCTTCGACTAAAACCATCAACAACAAATTCAATCAATTGTTCTAGGTTCTTAATGTCGTTATTAATTGTCTTAATAGTTTCTTCATCAAATTTATTTAACAGTTCAGCATTAATTATAGGATATACTGATTTTGGTTCAGGAGCTAGTGCTTCAGCATCTTCAGGTATTTGTTGTATTGGTTGAGCAGCAGCTATTTCGGCTGGAAGTTCACGTAAAATCCTTTTTGTCTGTTTTGTTCTTTTTGCTATTTTTTCAGTTGCTTCAGCAGTTTTTTCTAGCGCAGGAAGAATACCTTTAGTGGTCTCTGTAATGGGTTTAAATAACTGTTCTGCACCTTCTGCAAATTCCACCTGAGACTCTTGACGAGATTGTAATTGTTGCTTGACTAAATCACGAACGGGTAAATACTTTCTAATTGCTTGAAGTCGCTCTCGAGCTAATCTAGCTGAATGTGGTTCTCCAATATTCTTCATTTATTAATAATATTTATACTGGTTGTTTAATTTATAGCAGCAGAGAGGGTGGACGACAACAATTGAGTGACCCGATAAGTAAACTAAACGCATTATAACAAAAGTAAAAAATGAGCTAACCCAAACGATTTATTATCCGTTTTTCAAACTATATGGTAATAATAAAAGTTAGGAGGTTCGGTTTAGCGTTATTGACCTTATTTTTCAGCCCCTGTAGGAACCTTTATTTTTGTAAAATAAGGTCAGGAAAAGTTGTAGGGTCCACCCTCTCTGCTGCTGTCTATCTCAAATCCGGACGGCAATACTGTTTCACTCACATGCTGTAATGTTGATATAGTTCCCTGACAGAGACCTGAATTTTTTCGTAATATTATGCATCCAACTTTAATATATTCTCAAAAAGTGAATCACATTTGTGTTGTCATAAATCTGCTGGTATCTATCTTCAAGCTCACAAACAAATAACTGTGGCTGGACGTGAATGCATCACATGCAAAGGCATCTTGCATGGGGGAACCTTCATTGCATGGATCCTTACCATCCATGGGTGCTAGCACGAGATGGCTTTGCTGTCCACATAGGAGTTACAACCACAGATGTACAAATATAAAAACTCCACACAGAGAAAAATTCACCACAAACTAGAAGGGGTTAGGGGCCTGTAAATGGGGGTTACAATCACAGATGCACAATATGCAAACACTCCAGAGAGAAAAAGTTAAGGCAGACCTGAAGGGGTTATGGGCCTTTAAACTGGAAACAGAGTTTCAAATGTCCATTATTCCTCAAAATCAAACAGATATCAATGGACAGATTGACAGATGTGTGTGTGTTATTTGGTTTTTACGGTAGCTTTTAAAAAAAATTTTAAGTCATATTGCTACGATGTTTGCAGTGTGGCAGTTTATGGTGATGTCTAGCACTGGGGCACCATGCAGCAGACATGTACTACGATGTCCCACCTAGTCACATCCTGACACCAGGCTGACCAGTCCTAACATTAACCTCTTAATGCTGAGCACCATGCGAGGCAGCTGCTAGTACCATTTTTATAAGTCTTAGTATGACTTGGCTGGAGTTCAAACCCGTGACCTTCCGCATCCGAGGCAGAAGATGTAACCACTTAGGCCACCAGAGTGGTTGATTGACAGATAGCTGACATACTAGTACACCTTTACTCCTATTAATCCGTCTCTTTTTTCCTGCCTAGAACGTGACATTTACATTTTCTAGTATGTTGTTGTTCTAGGGTTTAATGCCATTTTTCAGCACATGATAGGCTATACATGGCGGCCAGGATAAATGGTGGAGGAAGAACCCGGGAAAACCACAGAAAGAACCACCGACCCACAAGAAGCTACTGGCAAGTTTTCTCATGTAACCACATTGGCCGAGCCCAAGACTTGAACCCAAAGGTGAGACGGCAGTGATCCGTAACAGTGAACGCTTTAGACCACTCGGGACCCCTTTCCTAGTATGCAAACATACATACATACAATCATATATAACACCAGCAGTAAAGTGACACCCATGTCAAACCTACACTCTGCAGGCTAGAGAAAAACTGTCAATCTTTAGTAGCAACACAATGGCAAATAGAAATTTTTGAAGTTATTTGTAAATGATCTGATTAGCTGCGCAAGATAATGGCACATACCAAGTTTGCTGTGTAGAACTGTTTTCCAGAACACTTGAGAAAAGCAAATATTTTAGTAAATGTTATTTTTCTCCAAGAATACTGGCCCAATCACATCATCAGGAAAATGTTACCTACCAAATCCAAATATATATAATCATTAAGATAAAGGGAAGATACCCATACCCAATACCTCCCCTTCACCACAGCTAAGTGGCACCAGTTTTTAACTGAGCAATGCATCTAATAGGATGCTCGCATTTGCAGGGAAGATGTGAGGTATTATTGTGATGTGATTTACCCAAAACATTTGCTTTTTTCTGTGAATACATTCCTCAATTATATTAACATTAGCAAAATAGGTAAAAGGAGGGAATGCTGAGGATCCTACCTCTAACATGGATGCCCGTCACAGGAAGAATGGTTGGATTCCTCTTATAAAGGATAGACCACTCTCCTAGCAGCGCCACCAATGGTCATGTAACCCTTGACAACTATATCCAAGTAAAGAAGTGAATTACTGCATTCTTCTTACCAATAAATTCTACAGGCGAATCCAATGAAAGCACAAAACTACTGTCCATGATGACATTGTTCTGACATAAACATCAGGTTAAAGTCTTGTCTCGGCAAAAACTGAAGGTTGACAGCCAGAATGTTCTAGTATGTATTAGATCAAAATCAAGCGAGGCTTGAAGCGATCATTCTAATTTCATTAGCTGAAATCTTCACGATGTGACTGATCCTTTGAGATTTCAGAGTATGCCACGTGTATAACTGAATTCAGCCACAATGATAAGGTTTCAGTGGTAATATTCTCTTTCTGGCCTTCACTGTCAGAAAGAATTGCTTTCTTGTTCCTCTACTTTTCTCTGTGCATTTCAAGTAATGCTCGAGGTCACAGCGGAAATATGAGTGAAATTCTGAAACAAATAACGCCATCAATTACACAACAAATGAAACCAGCGTTGGTGCAACAAGCCAATCAACAAGCCATGGAAATCTTACGTAAAGAAAAGGATCCGGGCTGAGACTCCCCGGAACGATTTTGCGCCGGTAATACCACTTTCCAATTTTGATTTACTTGATGCTGCTAAGCGATTAAATATCAAAAACTTCAGGTGTTTTTTTGCGTGATCAATTACCAAAACAACCTAATCATGTTGAGACCGGTATCATTAATCTCGATTGAAGCTCTGGTCCAGGTACTCACTGGGTTGCATACGAGATTGATCCACGTGGAATTATTTATTTTGATTCGTATGGACTGGCACCACCGAAGGAATTTTTAAAATATGTTAACGGACTTCAAAACACTCCCGTATGGTATTCAACATTACCAACACAGACAATAACTGATCCGCCAATATGTGGCAGTGAAGTAATTGCTGTACTCGACACAATGTGTCATCATCAACGCCGCCGCCTCATAAAGTCGTGCACGAGTATACCACGTTGTCCAACATTTTAAACAGGCCTTAGTGAATATACAATGGTAGATATTTTCGGAAGATCTTCTCGGAGTCTCAAACCGCAAGATGAATTCTCTAAATACGCAACACTTGATCATATCAAGGACGACATAGCTAATCTTTTGCGTCTCGTAGATGTGGACCAAAATGAAGTTGTTGTTTTTTAGGATCAACAAGGACGAGTAAAAACGAGTAATATCCCATTGACAGATATTATTCTGCGAGTTCCAGATGCAACCGAAAATAACTTAGCGGTATTTACTAAGAACGGTAAAATTAAAAACTCGGAGGAATCAGTCTTAACACTCATGGGAGAGATTGCTGGACGTATCAGAAGAATTGGAGATATTATATATGGCGATCTCAATATGAGCAAAAATACAATTATTAATGTGAGAGAACCAAAATCAGACGATGATGCGGCAACAAAAAGATACCTAGACAGCAACAACGCCACGATCAGAACTGAGATCGATGATCGTTTGTTATCCGCAGGTGATACAATGACTGGTGCTTTGAACATGTCCAATAATAAAATTACTGGTCTTAGAGAACCAGAATCAAACGATGACGCCGCAACAACAAAAAAAAATAAATAAATAAATATGTCGGTGATAGCAACATTCCGATGATGAACTTGTTAATGAATCAATGATGGATTGGCCACAGTTAGATCTGATTATACTACTCACGTACAAGCATTTGCAGATTTTCGCAGAAACACAAATAGAGCCATTAATGAATTTTTTGGAACTCTAGCAGTTATCGACATTAAACTCTCTGACGTGAAAAAGATTACCGACAGTGTAGTATATACAGTAGCGTCTGGATCAGCATTATGGTCACTAACCAGTGATTCCTTCAGACATCGCGCTGAGGTTACCAGCATATACAGGTTCACAATACTCAGCACTACAACATTTACAATACTCACCTCATTTTCACGGTGTTCTTCACTCAGTGCTACATCTGTTATGTTAGCAGTAGTGGATCAAGACGATGAGATAATATTTTTGGTGACACCCGAAGGAAGGAGCACCGGCTTGATTTACTATTGGTGTCTCGAATTTGTCGCTAAACTACCACCTACCTAAATTATATAATGAACCAATCGATTGATTTTGTTGCAGCGCAACATTACAGATACGAACAAGTGTGTTTCTTGCAGGCCCAACTGAAAAAAATAATTGACGAGTACACAGTAAAACTAAAAAAAATATCGCAGACTTATCGCTGTTACTGACATAACTGTATATTCTGCATCTGACGTAGTCGCTGGAACAGCAACTATAATCGGATCATTATCAGCATCATACATAACAGCACAAGCAGCACTGTCAGCGCTGGGAATTGATGTTGCAATTGTAGCCGGTGTTGCTGGTATTCTTAATATTATCGCAAAAAAGATATCTACGTGTGCGGCTGATAAATTACACGAATATACAACGTTGCTATCAGCGGCAACACACGCACACGACAAATTATCATAGCTGATATCATCAGGGCTCAATGATGGAATAATATCAGATCAGGAATTCACAGAAATGATTAAGGTTTACTATGAAGCAACAGGAAACCAAAACCCACCATATCCGACAAAGACAGAGTCACCTTAATTTAAATCAGGAAGTAAATGATAATGACTATGTCGCAAGAATTACTACAACAGATCGTCGCTAATACAACACCACCAACAACTATGATGATATGAGCGAGCTCGACTAATCCTGAATTCGACATTAACTTTCCAACGGCAATTCCAGCCAAAGAAATAGCATTAACACAATTGCGAGTATATTACAGCTGGCCAAATATTAGATCAAAGTCATTCGGTGGGTTGCCCGCAAACAATTCATTAGCGTTTTCTTATAAAAATAAATCTGATGGAACTTCCGATTGGTAAGTTGTTGGTATTACGAGCAGTTATCAAATAGAACAGATCAATAGTGAATTCCAACGCAGGATTAAATCTATCACAGGAAAAGAATCTAAAATCGCTATTACGGTTCACGAGCCAACATTATCAGCTGCGATAGAAATATCAACACCCGACTACGCCGTAGATATATATCAATCATCGATCAGAACTGTATTAGGATGGCCAGAAGTTCCACCGACATATGAAGCTCCACCAGAACCCAAACGAGCTGATTTCACCACAGATAAAAGAATATTTTACAACAACGCACTTCCAGAACATCGAAAAACTCATCCATGGAAGACCACGGAAACACGCGGTATATCTGGCGAGAAACATTTTTTTTATTGCGTCTGATGGTACAAAACTTCATAAAATGTGGAGAACATTATATATTTATGACAATAATGAAAATCCGATCATCTACGAAGAATTTATTAAATCATTTTCCGACGTCATTAAATCTGAATATCAACAAGCAAGCACCAAACTACGAAATTTATTTTCCAGTGTTGCACAATATTTTACCGATGATACAAAACAACAGATCATCGCAACCATACAACATCTAAACCAGGTTGCATCTGATCTCAAGCATATCAATAAACTTATCACTCAAACAGTGATTGCCGACTGTGATGATGAGTTTGGCAGCAGAGTTATTGATAGCAGAGCTTTCCACATAACGACCCTTAAAAAATTATTTCTCGGAAATTATAAAATAACCGAAGCAGAATTACTAAGATTTGTATTACCAGGATTTAACGACGATGAACTGAAAAAATCAGTTAATGATATCATCGATGAATATCGTAGACGCTTGGAGAAAAATATCCCCTCCTGCGATTATTCTCAGATATAACAATGATCCATACGGTGGAGGTCGTCATATATCACCAGGTGATGTCGCGATCACATCAACGATCTCAGTCAATTTGGTGTGTGATGCTATTGATGGAAGTTATCAAGTAGATCTAGAAAGATCCAGACAAGCACAGCAAGGATATATCCCATATTCATTTACCCCCGAAGTACCTCCTGGATGTTTAATTGTGTCAGTACCTGTTTATCCATTTTATCTGCGATGTCATAATCCGCTGTTGTCACGGATACATTTTAAACTTACTGACCAAACCGGACACTTACTTGATTTAAGGAATGAAGTTTTGGCGGTAAGTTTGTATGTGCGTTCGTAGCTACTTTTTGTTGGAATTAAAAAAAATAATCCGAGTCAGAATAAAAAAATATTATAATCTGAATCTGTTTCAGAATAAATATTATAATCTGAATCTGAATCTGTGTCAGATTAAAAATAAATATTATAATCTGAATCTGAATCAGAATAAAAAAATAAATATTATAACCTGAATACGAATCAGACTAAATATTATAATCTGAATCTGAATCAGAATAAAAATAGATATTATAATCTGAACCTGAGTCAGAATAAATACACCTTTCACTTTCATTATCCCTCTTGACTTTCGTCAGTGACTTTGTCATCGAGTTTGCAACCGTACATAAATTTTTTCAGCTGTCGCACACATGAACTTACAATCTTTTTTGTTTCGTATTCGCGTGATAATTCTGATATAACTTTCTCAATCGCGTTTGCGAGTGAAACAAATGTTTGAATATCCTCATCATAAACTACGTAAAGCAGAGATTGTTTTACGGCTTGTTGAAGTAATTTAATGAATCTATATTCAGCTGCTACTGTATATCTCCCATCATATTTCCGTTCCTGTAGCGCTTCAAAATCATTTGTGATTGTTTCAGGATTCAATTGATCACATAATTCTATATCCTCATCATTTAATTTTGTAATCTCAGAAATAATTGCATTAATATTTTCGGAATTTATTATATAATACATATTTGTTAAATTAAAAATATTTCTGAATTTGAATCAGAATAAAATATAAAAAGAAAAATTTTATTATATTTATTTATTTGTTACCCCATCGAAATTGTGATTTAACGGGTAATTGCCCCATCAAAAGTATGATTTCAGTCGGATTTTCTGGATTTAACGGGTAATAGCCCCATCGATTTTATAAATTCTGATGGATTTCTCGATTTTAAGTACCAAATACCCCATCGAAATTGTGATTTTAGTCGGATTTCAGAAATATTTATCATAACGAAATTTTTATTTTTTTTATTCTGATTCAGAAATATTTTTTATAATGAAATTTTATTTTTTGAGAATATTCGGTAGGATTTCTCGATTTTGAGTACCACTTACCCCATCGATTTTATAAATTCTTACCGATTTTTCGATTTTGAGTACACTTACCCCATCGATTTTATCAATTCGTTATGATTTCAGAAATATTTTAATTTTTTTATTTTTATTCTGATTCAGAAATATTTTATTTTTATATTTTTATTCTGATTCAGAAATATTTTTATTTATATATTTTTATTCTGATTAATTTGTCAGTCACGGGATTGGAACGCCAGACCTCGAGTATAAGAATCCACCACGCTAGCACTGGATCACGGACCATCCTTACAGATATATGTTTCAGAAATTATTATGAAGTTACCTATGCTGGATAAACGGGCAACCTACATGCGATCAGTATACTGAATAAATCACTTGGAAAGTTGTGATACAAGATACCTGAGATTGGAATGATTGGAATGTTGTGTGACCTACTGAGCGGCGGCTGAACAAGCCATTGAGTGTACATGCAGGTATATTGTATATACAACTGTCCTACCTGGAAGATCTAAAAATAACTTACCTGGATTACGCAGGGGAGGCATGTACAATATACATCAAAGTTGTGAACGATATACTTCTTGTTTTTCTGAATTTATCAGGGACGAAGTCAGAAGATGTAACGTGCAAGAGAGATGATGGACACACCCTGACTTTGCCAGGGACAGAGCCCCTGACGTAGTCAAGCGAGACAAGAAATAGCAAAAAAATAAATAATAATCGCGACAGTCATATAATAATATGCAGTTACAAGAAGCAACTGCTTAATCACTGTATCGAAGAAAGCTTTGCTTGACGGCGTTATCTCCCTTCATCCGGAGTGTTTTTGCCTGCAACTATAACAAATTTAAAAATTAAGTTAAAGTAAATTCAGATTGTCAGTGTCTGCATCTAACACAATCGGGAGATACTGAAATATTATTTTTTGTTTATATTTCCTTGAATACGCCGATCTGTATATTTTATCCGCGACACGTTGTACTGAAGGTGTGACAATATAAAAATATTTTCCAGCTGCATTCATTGATTGAAATATTATTTCTTCTTCAGTTTCCAGCGTCACAGATTTAGCAACCTTTGCGCGTTTATCGTGCTATTCAGTTTTACCAAATTTGCAATTCGGACTGTGTAATAGCTCGTAAATTACTCAAAGAATTATCAAGTTTCCTGCCGTTGATGTGATCTATCACAAGTCCGTCTTCGAGTAATTCATAAAAACATTCGTAGATAAATTTATGACATAAATATCTTTCTTTCCCAGCATTAAATCTGAGATAACCAGTATTATCAACAGTACCGACTGGTTTTTTTTTTTCATCGACAGTTCCTGATTACACCTTCACGAGATGCCTCATAATTTTTAATGATGGGATGCTTCACAAATTCATTTTGCTCCATTTATATAATAATATTATTTGTCTAAATTATTATTTTATTGTTGGAGTGAAAATCTGGCGAGATAGTCTTCGGCTTTTTTAAGTAGGAGATTCGACGTCACCCGCGTTATTTTTTTTACCATAATATCATTTCAGCTCTCTGTATTTTTTTTACCACCACATTTTACACACAGCTGCGTTTCTCCTCTAACCCCAACACCACACTTCAAACACGGTTTTGGTTCTAGACTCTCTCCTCGCACACTTTGCATGTGATGTCCACAGAATTCATTTATGCAAGCCATGTCATTCAAGTTTGCACCGAAAATCCTTCATCCGGTCGTCGCTGTTTGGTTTGGAAAACATTTTAGCGAACGTGGTTGGGCTCCAATAGTTTTATTGAGATATATGCTTGATGTAAAAATATTTATATCGTTGGTTGTAAGTGAAGCAATTATATCATATCGTCCACAGAAACAAGTGTGGTTACCACAACAAAAGAAATATTCCCCTGATGAAAATCCTGATATAACTGATTTTGAGAATAAACTCGCAAAGGATCTTGGTAGGAAAATACTTGGTAAATTTATACAAGGAGGATCATATGACCACAAACGACATTGTTGTAGACTAATCATCGATGCTGCTGAACTCGATTTTATAATTGCTGATACAACAGAGAGAAACACATTTATAAGTCGGAATAATGTTAATTTATCGGATGGAACTAAATTAGGTACAATTGTGAGTTACACTGATGATGACTCGCCGCAGTTTACTCATTTAAGATCTTCAATGCTCGCGTACGTTTCGATAAATTTGTTATCGATGATTAACAGATTTTCTGATACTGCAGTTAGAGTCACCACTGATTCATTTTATATCAATAAAAATACGCAGGATTGCTAAAACAATTACATATTATCGCTGATGGATCATGGGGCGAATGGAGAATAAAGCGAGAAAAGATTCTTAGCTATTCTGAATCTGCCGACGTTGAATCTAAGGAAATATATTAGAAAAATAAACAGATGTTAAAACTTTCATTGGATCCATCGGTATATGTTCCTGTGGCCAGACATAAAACAGTTTATCTCAATGGGCCGGGAGTTGCTGGTAAAACAACACGTGCGATTGAATTATTTCGGAATTTTGATATGGTTGTTTTGACATCCACACATAGACTCGCCAGAGAAATTAATGAACGAGGAGTTAAATCTTATACTTATCACAGCTTTTTCTGATGGAAGGGAGATGAATGGACTCCTGAGCGAATGGGTGTGAAATATGTCTCTAAGATTATTATCTGGGATGAGATATGCAGTGTCTGTGGAGGTATTAAAAATGTTTCTTGATTGGTTACTGACGAAAAATACTGCTGTTATCATGTGTGGCGATCATGGTCAACAACCACCTTTTGTCGGATCATCTCCGCAAGAATGGCTGAAAACGTTTGTGGATTATTATGAGGAAATAACTGATGATCATAGAGCTATTGATGAACTGCTGAAAGAAATAAAAAGATTAATCAGACTGCAGCCAGATAAGATTCATTGTGAGATAATGCGTGAAGTAATTCCAGAGGCTACAATGAATGATTTTTGGAATTTATGGAGACCTGTTGATTTGATTGTTGCAAGTCGGAGGACAGTTCGTGATACACTTTAGCAAGAATTATTTCTGTTACATAAAGAAAAATTTTCAGATCTATCTGTGCCATTGTGTTATCGCCCAGCAGACACACGCAAACAAAATACTGAAGTTGAGATTCCTGGAACCTTGACATAGTCAAGGGAGAAACAAAAATTCGTTCTTAATGATATTGTTGTTGTTCCTGTGAGTGTTGTTGAGAGTGCGTTAACGATGAATAAGTCTCCGTGGACTCTAGGATATGCTATAACGATTAATTCGTCACAAGGATTAACTATTTCTGATACAAATATCTCGATTGTCGATGATCGGATCGAATGGTCAAATTTAGTTTATCTAGCAGTGTCGAGAGTTAGAAGAATGTCACAGCTACAAAGGGTTATCATAGACTGTGCAATGGCTCAGGAAACCACTGCTAGGAATTGCGATGATATTGTAAAGAAAAAATTAGCTAGTTATCGGCGATCTGACAAAAAAGTAAACATGACTTTGATCTTGATACTGAATTTATCATGACACTGAAATAACGACAGAATAATCATTGTGCGAGCTGTAATACAGTAATGTTGTGGCATTATTTGAATAATAATCCAAAACAATTCACCGTGGATAGAATTAATAGTAATCTCGGCCACACACGCGAAAATGTGATGTTGACCTGTCTTGAGTGCAATTGACGTAGGGGTGCTGGTGTCCTGCTTTCACAGAAGTGAAGGCGGTGGTAATTGTGTATCTTCGGGAATTACTTGTAATTGTTCGCGTACAAATCCACGTTGAGGAGCAGTTGAATCTAGTCTATAGATTGCGGGTCTACCCGTGGATCTTACCACGCTGGAAATTTTACGTGTGGTCACACTCCAAATAGGATCAGTTGCTCTTTCTTTTACCTCCTTCAAGCTCACCAGGTTCATATAAATATTGTACAGTCACATTACCTAATACTGGTTGTTTTGAGGAAGAGTCACGTCGTTGTACTGGTATATTTTTTTGTATGATCGTGCTAATGGGTTTCATAGAAGTTTTACGAGTAATTTCATTATTTAACGCAGCGTTCACGCTTGGTAGTCTTGCAACTTATTCACGAGATCTCTCATCCCCAGACTTAAGGTCAGTGGATATTTCCTTCGCATAATGATATCCAAACAATTGCTCAGCAAGTGTTCGATTAAATCGCTCAACGATTGCCTGATCGCGATGAATTGCAGTGTGTCCTCGTCTGATTTTAACGTTATGTTGTTTCATCAGAGATGATACTGCACCAAGAAATTCTTTGCCAGGATCAACCTATAGCAACTGTGGCCATTGCAAGGGTCTTTGTTCATAAATTCTTTCAAACACATATGCAACTTCAGTTGCTGTCTTTGTTGATAGTGGTTCTGCTTCTTTATATCTACTTGCAACATCAACGAGTCAACGCGTATTTGTATGTGCGTGACTGACGTCTACCAGTTTTAATAGTATCATGTGGTAAAAACAAAAAATCTGCTTGACGAACTTCATTGGGAGCAATGACATCAAAATGTGCGTACTGAATTTTTTAGGTGGTGGTAGATAAATTTACCATATTGCCTGTCGTGCTAACCAATTGCAGCAACAGAACATGTGACATTTGCTGCATCAGCAAGTTTACTAATCGCTGCTCTACCCCTCCAATATCCTCTTGGGCTATAATAAATCAATTCCATTAAAAAATTTATCTATAATTAATTACCAGCCCCTAGCACTAGTTTACCTTTCATCACAGATTTTACTAGGAAGCTAGCAAGTTTTTCTCTGAGAGATTTATTTTTTATGAAATTTAACGAGTGAATCAACTTCACATCTGCAATATGTCGTTGTTCTAAATCTTTATTTTTATACGCAACATCATGAATGTGGCACGCTTGATCAATCACATTTATTTGATACTCTCCGGGTCTTGGTTGGTCTCGTTCATCTAATCGGATATCAAGTCTGGTTCCAGGACCACAATAATTATATCCAGGAAAATGTATTTCTCCTGGGTATTTAGCCCATGGAGTCCCTGGTAATTTTCCCATTGAAGCAGCGATATCACCACCTGTCTTCGTATGAGATGAAATAAATCTGTATTTGATTGTACCACATTTCACACACTTGCCTGTAAGAAAACGCTTTTTATTTTTATTATTGTTGTTAATCCACTTGTGGGGGTGGGTGCTCTGCATCGAACACAATATAAATTCATATTATTTATTATATTTGTTCAACATGGATGTTATTGATTTCTCTGCAACATGAAAGCAAGAGCCAATCAAGCATCATGCAGCGCTACCAAATTCTATCAGAGCAATTATAATAGGTCCATCTTGGCCTGGTAAGACGCAATTGTTGCTTAATCTGATAATGAGACGGCTCAGGTGGGATAAGTTGTATTTAGTGGCACCATCCGTAGATGATCAGCGATGCTACGATGTGCTTAAAGATTTTAATGAAGAAGCGAAGTCGTTGGATGAAGATGAAGATGATAATGATATTATTGATTTTATCACCAATATTGATGATGCTCCATCTGTGGATGATCTCGATGGACGTATTAATAATCTCGTAGTGTATGATGATGTGATGCTGGACAAACAATCAAATCCAGCTTGGATATTTTCCCAGAGGCAGACACAAAAATACTGATGTAATTTATGTTACTCAGCGATATACACAAATACCTAAAGTGATCAGAGATAACTACAATATTTTAGTTGTTTTTAATGGAGTCGATACACATACTCTGCGAAACATTCATCAGACAAGGGTATATGGATATGATTAAATTCAAAAACTTCTCAAAAACGCAAGCTACCCCACACGGTTTTATCATGATAAATTTACACGATTCTCATTCACGATATCATATAGGTCTCGATAAAATTTTTGACTTGAGAAACACAGCAGCAGGGAAGGCGACAACAAAAACTGAGTGTGCTGGTAGGTAAACAAACACGCCATAAAAAATGAAAACACAAAAGTCAAAAAAATCAATAACAAAAATGAGCTAACCCAATTAGAGAAGTCTTGGTCAGTTAGAGGCTTCGGTTTGACATTATTGACATTTTTCATATTGTATTTTCATTTTTGTAGGAAGCTTTATTTTTCAGTGAAATCTCTAATTGAAAAAGTTGCATGATTCGCCCTCCCTGCTGCTCATAGTTTGCTAGGAGGTCTGACAGATCTTTATCATGATTAATACATTGTGTATTCCCTCTGCCACGATGCCTGAAAGTGTTGGAAATCATACATTGATAGCCTCATGGCTAATTGTTTCTCCTCAAACAACCAGAGAAACGTATCAGCCAGCTGTGGGATTGAGGCATTCAAAGGGTCAATGTTGTCGACTTTGCATCAGTTCCTGAATGTGTGCTTGTATGCTGTCAGAGTGGAGGGTCTTCTAGCTATAGTGATTCTCATCACAGCTAAAGGCTGAAATTCTTTCTTCACACAGCTGTTCTGACATAAAGTCAGGCATAAAGGAAGAGCTGGTCCCCACAGGGATGCGATATCTGTGACCGACAACTGCTGGAATTGATTTGGTTTCCTGGGATTTGCTGAGCATTTTTATTGCTTAAATCATTGTCCCACATGAGAGGGGTATCAGAACCAGTTTGCATTTCTCACCTCTCAATTTCTGACCCTCCCAAATGATTGCTGTGTCCATGACCCTTTGTGTCCGAGTCTAGAACCCTAGAAACAAAGTTGGGCAGCTTGGTGTTTTGGTGTTCCCCTTTGTCATAAGTAGGTTTATGCTTGGACACCCCCAAAAACACATAAATCTGATGAAGATCAATTGAAGAATGGACCATTCTGTGCAAAGGATTTGGCCCCATCTTGACGCAGTCAGCCAGGACAATGAACTTGCTGGGAATGTTTCAGATGTGTATTGTTATATTTAACTGGGGAGCACCAGCATAGAAACTTCCAAACCAGAATGCACAGGTCAGGTGATATACTCCTCCCAACCCATTTGTGGAGGTAGGACACCACCAAAATTTGTCTGACTTTAGAAGACCACTTTCCCATAGTCAGTCCTTCCAGACAAGAAAAGTCTTAATTATAGCCTTATTTCCAGACAATTCCTCTGGACCTCACTTAACACTGATGGGCTGAAGCATAGAAACAGATGGGATCCCCAACTGTACAAAGTGGCAGCACATAAACTGTAATTTCCAGTTGGGTCTTTACCAGAGAGATCCCTGCTATAAGCTAATTTTTGTTCTGCCACTAAACCTGAAAAATACTATTTGTGATCCTAATTTTGTGGTCAAGAAGACCTGAAAAGGGATGCCACCAGCTGCATGAAAATGCAGCCGAGCAGTGTCAGGTCTGCCACATTGAGTTAGTTTAAAATCAAATATGCGAGATCGATAATTAGTAACACATGAACATTAGGGAGGCAAACAACGTTGAAATTGGTGATAAACTCCATGCCCAGATAGTCTAAACACTGGGATGGGTTGAGATGTCTTTTCCCAGGTGACTAAATCATAACTTACCAGGTGATTGTGGAGGATGTTGTCAAGCCTGTCACTGTTTACAATGTTAAGTGGGATAGGGTGATGATGCCATTGATACATTTCTGAATGCCCAAGTATTTATGTCAAGACCAAGGGAAGTGCACAAACTGATATATTTTTCCCTGGTAGGCAAATCAAAGAGAAAAAGGAAATATGTATCAGTCAAGTCAATGTATTTGTTGAGGTGGCTGAGATCGATGATCGGCCTGAACTTCTTTATGGCATTTGACACTAGAAAGAGCTTGGAATAAAATTCTAGAGTTGAGTTTCCAAACAATCTCCATCACCCACTTGTTGAGCAATGAATCTCAGCATAATCTGAATCTGATGGAATGTCTGCTATGAAGGATACCCAAAAATACAAATCGTGTTGACCTCATTTGTGGATTTTATTTTCTTAAAGGAATTTTTATATAAGGCAGGTGGATTTGGAATTCAATTTGTGCATTAAAACCAACGTCCCTTGCACCATCAAAATTGGCAGCACCAAGCAGTGGAGTTAATGTCTAAGAGTTTCTTCTTTTTGTCTGTATGATACACAGACAGAAAAGACATATTTTCATATTTCCAAAAACGATGGATTCTCGAGTTTACAAGCTCATATTCCTAACATTAAAAAGTGACCGGAGAATGTATTCAATTTCAACTCCTTGGTTTCATATGTGGATTAGGTCCTTCCTCAGCTGTCTGGATAGAAAACGTGTTATCATGGATGAGGAGGCTTGTTATTCTAACACTGGACAATACGCCAACAAATTCACAATACTGATAAAAAAATGTCCTCAGTTTCTCACAAGTCTAGTGAAACTGCAAACAACAAAGATCCTGATCTGCCATAGCATAATGTGCCTGCAGATGCTGTTTGCTTTACTGATTACTCCTAACAAACTGCACAGACCCATATCTGCCAGCACATTATGCAACAGCAGATATGGATATCTGCAATTTGCAGTTGGACTCAACTGATAAGCATGTACATCTGGTAAAAAAATCTAAATTACTATTTCTTTCATTGGAGTTCCTTACAAAAAGATACATCTACACCAGAAAGAAGAACTATGTGTAATCAAATTATGCCAGTGGTTGCTTGACCACATACTATCCAAAACACAGCAAAGAGGCCATAGGAAAAGGAGAATAACTATAGCAATTGTCACTGATCATCTGCATCTACAGAGGACAAACACTGACCACATGCAAGTCAGAATAAAAATTTATTTGATATGATGAGATTGTTATAAGACATGTATGACACAGGACAATCAAAAGAATATACTCATCGTGACAAAAAGACAATAATCCGAATATTTATTTTGTTTAAGGTACACACTCACAAGCAATATAGAACAGCTATGACAACAAACATGATATAATTCTCATTACATCAAATATTATCTCACTATAAAAACTGTGTACCAGTGGTTTTCTTTCCACTAAAATCACACATGTAGCTCATATCCCCCACCCCCCTTAACATATGATTGCGCACTAATATGTAAAGATAATCCAGGTTTGTTTGGGTGTGAAAGGTCTAAGTACACTTAAATACCTTATTTATTTTTCAAAAGAAAACTGAAAGAGTAAACTATGTTTTTAAAATAGGCTATGACAAACAAGTGATAGATCCTATCACAGAGCATTAACATTAAAAACTTAAATATATATATATATATGTATATAGATGCATAATAGGACCACAATTTTTAAATAAAACTGTTATGCCATTCTACTATGCTTTTTCAACATCATACTGAGTAGGCTATGACAATGAATTCTTTTTAGGTAAACTAACAGGCATCTTGGCAACTTTCCATTCTTGACAAATAAATGGGAACTAGCTTCTTTCGGCTCCATACTAATAGTTTTTCAAGATTTGGACATACGCTCAGACTTTCACAATGTCCCAACACATGCTTTAAAAGAAATCAGACAGGTCCCTCAAACAAAATTACACCAAAATTACAAATCCTAAGAAATATTAACAAAACTTTCTTTCACCCATTTCCTGATCTACCATATATGCTAACTTATAAGTCTGCTTTATTTTATACTAAAACTGCAATTCACGAGTAGGGGTAGTCTTAAAAGCATGACACACCAATGTTTTTTAATTATATAAATTTCTGGGTAATGTTGGAAACTTTAGACATTTTTAGTACAAAAAAATACTGTCAATCCGTTTTCATGGTACCATTCACATTCAGAAGTGAATTGTGTTTATCTGTTTCACGAGTATTCATTACACAATACCTGTATCTCAGTTATTTTGAATTCACTAACTGGAAAATATTGCGGGCAAATTAAATACTACCCACCACAGAGTGAACTGTCCGTCAATGTTGTTTACCTTGGGTGTTAACTGGTAAGTATATTGCTTACATTTTCATGCAGGTCCAAACAACCTCTAATTGTGTTAATATTTGTCTTTTGCTGTATAAACATTGATTGATGCAAAAACACTTTTTATTTAATCTGATTTTCCTTTTCCATAACTTAGATTTAATTCCCAAGTGATATTACCCAAGTGTTCTGCCAGTGTACCAGGCACAAATTTAAAATATGTACTTGTTCAGTGCCAAGCAGAGTTCTGCATCTTCCAGTGAATGTCTGACCTTAATTCCTTAGCTTGTAAAGGCAGCACCCTCTTTGTTTTCCCACGTGACAACCCTTTGATCATGCAATGAGTCTGATACTTGCTCAGTGCCAAGTAACAGAGGGAGGTTATTTGAACTCCCTGTGATCTTACTGCACAAATGACAAATGTTCAGTTGTATCCTTCAATAGATTTCACAAATTGTATGATCAAAGTGTTACAGAGCCCAAGCTCAGTCTCTGCATACGCACCCGCAATTGACAGTGAAGCCAACAAAACCGAGTTGGAAAGCATTTATGGTGGCTAGACAATAATTTACAATGACTAGATGACGATGGAGGATTGCAGAACTTTATCAGACAATGAGGATGAATTCTTGGACTTGATACCTGATGACATTAGATAGTGACATTTATAGGATACTGTGAATCACAAAAATGCGGACTTAACTTTCATTGTTTTTTTGTAAGACATGTGGAATTAACATACTATGGGATATTGTGAATCAGATCCTTCTGAACAACTGTTATAGTGATATGTGACCTTTAGCTGAATTCATGGATTTATCATATAAAAGGGTTTAAAATGTCAGGTATTATTAATTTTAAAGGACTGAATTAGTACATATTGTAAGTTGTTAATTTATTTGTGACATATTCAATTAAATAATATAACTGTATTTTACACTGGTTTTGTTGTTAATTTTCCTATCTATCTGATCAGTTTGGCTTGTTTATTTTTTCAAAGTGCACCTCTGACTCAGACAACATGATGCCCCTTCAGATGGATCGGACTTGCAGAAGGGTCAAAGAGATATTGGCTTTTCATAGCAATAAAAAGGGAGGGCATCGACTTATAGTTGAGTTGACTTATAAGTGAATATATATGGTAATCTGAATTTCCAATTATAAACATCCATGCATGTATAAATAAAAATTGGTTCATAATCACCATCACAGCACATGCTTAACTTTCAATCTTTGCTATCTTCTACTAGCTGCAAAATTACATTCTTTTGATGCATGTCAATCAGTATCATATGTGTCAAAATACTGATATAAAGCAACAATTTAGCAGGTACTTGTCTTAAAGTGTGATTGTGATCTATTCATCAATGAAAAAGGTTCCTGTGGGAATAATGTATGGACTGAAATCTAAATTTTTTTGTTTTACAAGCCGTTCTTTATGACAGCTTTTTTTTCTACCGAATTGATTATCTATTTACATTCAAATAAAAACGACTCTCTAAAAGGCCTTCCCTTTGGTGTTGAGAAAAGTGTCTTTCAGAGCAGAATCCAGAAATTTAATGTAACATGGCAATGAAACTAAGACCTGGAATATACAAGAAGGATTTTACTAGATTTTGGAGAGCTAAAGATTCTAATAATGAAGTCCTTATGAAGCAACTTTCATAGGGTCCAGCCCCCTTCCAAACACTCGCCATGCATGAAATTTGCAGTACCCATTAAAAACTCGGGATCTCAATTATTCCTAAAGCTAACAACAAGCTACATGGTCCCCTCTCCCCCTTCACTAGCAGTGACCTTCTAGGGTTTACTTCTTAAGGCATAGACTACAACCCCATGAGGCAATTTTCATGATCAATGCTTACTACGTTTTAAAGTAAGTTTTTATAAGTAAAACTAGTCAAGTAAAGCTTGCCATTTTCTGACAGTTGGAAGAGATCCTTGCAAGTGGGTGCTATTGAACAGAAAACTCTTAAAATAGCACAGAACATGGATGACCTCTGCAGTATTTGGCATATAATTTTTTGTTACATCAATTATTCTTAGCTTGATGCTCATTTTGGGAGAGATATCCTAAGTGATCATTTGCAAGACTTAAAAACAAAAGTTCAGGATTAAATGTGAAATAGTCCCTTTCGAACTCAGATAATTAAAATAATGAATCAAATGCACTATTTGAAGAAAAATATTTAAACTTGAACAAAAACAGAAAGGAAAACAAAACCAAAAAGCGTTCAAGTTTTCGTTTGAATTTTTGTTCACAATATATTAGTAATACTTCTAGTACTTCATTCACGAATTATCAAACCTGCCTACCCTGATGAGACCGTCTCAGTAAGGCAGTTGCTTTTCTTCCATAAGTTTGACCAGTTTTCAGTAAGGTGTAACAAAATATCATAAACTGCTATTGTAAAACTGGAAAACGTTATTTAAAAGTTCTGTATTTGATACATGCAGCAATGGTAAACATCATGTTCAACTGAAAAGTCTGTAAAGTACAAGTAGACCTTTTTTTCACTCCTAGTATAGTTGCACAAACTTCAGTTCCAAAACCTATGCAGCTTGATGGCTTGTTGCTATTTCTCTACTAGATGCAAGTCTTGGAGTTTTTCTTCCATTTCACATGACGATGGCAATCACATCTCCCGCTACAAGACATGATCAAATTGACATGTAATGTCTAACAAACTTAATTGTGTCCCTTCCTGCTTTAATTCACAAGAATCTGAATATTCCTTTGTTTCTTATGTGCTGATTATTAACACTTTTTAGGAGGCTTAATTTCCCTTCGTCTTCAACATGCATCGCTTGCTGGATGCGATTTTAAAAAATTCTATAATCAACAGTTTGATCATGCCGGCTCTTCGCATAAAAATATATGTGCAGTTTAAAGCATCTGAGGTACTGCTGTAAAGTTAGTCTGGTTCCCTTACTAATTACACTAATTCTACTATGAAGCCTGGATCCAAATCAAACACAAATAAACCAATTATCCAGATTTTTCAGCAACAATAGTATTTCCATAGTTTTTGTTTTTATTCCTTAAGTCCGTATTTTAAGGGTAATTTTTTTAAGACTTACGGCAAAATCGTAAGGGTTGGCAGGTCTGAATTATGCCTATAGCATGGCATATTCTTGAAATGCCTAGTGATAAGAACCAGCATAATGATTTACAATGCATAAATACAGGTAACTGAACTTTGCCATGAAATGGAAAGTCACATCATGAAATGAATATAAGAACAAAATGTTTCACCAGAAACAGACACTGCACAGACTTGACAACCACACACACACACACTTTCCTAGTGTCACAGAGACAATGTTTGCTATTTTAAGTAGACTATATGCCAACAGAAGAAGAAATAAATAAATAAATAAATAAATACAAACATGATTCAATTAAAATTTGACAAAATCAACGTTGTAGTACACACACCTATACACCAGTTTTTGAAGATATCTTTCATTTAGTAAGAGCACCTTGAGCTATCCTACTAAAGGAAAGATTCCAACAAACACAAATTGATAAATAAGCTACATAAAATAGGGTACAAGTCAAAATCCACCTTGATTATAATGAAGACAAAAATATTTTCATTTTAGTTAGGTTTGATGCTTTATCACACAGCAACCCAAGTATATTATTTAGCAGCGAGGCAATTGGAATAAAGTGCCTTGCCCAAGGACATATCATGGTAGCTAAACCAGGCCCTTCCGATGGTTGGATTCGACCCTAACTACCAAGCCACAGTGGCTCCCTAGAAATATTTCAATGATACTGGCACTTTTGAAGACTCAGATCATGAAACTAAGTTTCTTTATAAGTGTAAGGTATCAGGAAGTCCAATTCATCCTTGCCAGTCAAATAGGTTCTGATGAAAAGCATGCAATGTGATAAAACTGGAAATTTTAAGAAACTTCTTCAAACCATGTATTTCAACAGCAAACTCCTTTAATCAATCTGTTGTAAGGTAAAATCATGAAAGACACAAAGATATTGGCTCAGATGCAAGATAGTATGTCCTTGTTCAGCTGATGTACAAGATGCATAAGTGACTTGTACACATCCACACTCTTTGTATTAGAACTGTTAGTCAACATTATACTGCTAGGATGTCAGTGAAATCCTCACTTTATACAACCAGAATGATACTGGCAATAAATATGCTGTTCGTTTTGTTTTTTTAAATTAAAGATAGGTATGTGTACCAAAGAAACCAACACACTAATAAGTTGTCTTTCAAATCGCTAATAATTTTAAATGCAGTTTTACTCTATTCTGAACACTAATGACCCATTATCTATGGTGTTTTACACCCCTTATATTTAACAGTCATGTCGTACTTGCTCTAATTGACAAAAAAAAATAGTCACAGGTTTTATTTATTTATTCCCTATATAACGAAACATCCAACTGTAGACAGCATAAACAGATCCAGACCTGTCCTTGCAGTTATGTACCTGCATACCTGGGTCAATACTAGTTACATGAACTGCAAGTCATGTAGAGACGATATATCCCCACTTCTTGATTATGTCAAGATTCTTACTGAAATTACCCTGGTATACATTATGTGTAACTAGGTCTATGCAGTTTTAAGTTGGATACATACAATGTATGAATAAATACAGCACCCCATAACAAACTTGAGGATGCTTTCACAGCATCTGTCTGACATGGTGGTTCACAAATATAAACTAATTTCCTGCTGTTTAACAAACCAATGTATGTAACAGCCTTTTTCTGTGGCCATAAACAGTCTAATGTAAAGACTGGCTTCTTAGCTTATGGTAAAAAATATATTGCCATGAAACCAATAAACTTTTGCAAACAATTAATCTGTTCCCAGACACATCAATAAAAGTCACGAATAACATAGTACAGAATTACAGGTATTTGTGTTAAAAGGCAGGGCATCCCTGAAGTGAAGCAATATATATATATATATATATATATATATACACACACACACACACACATAGCACTCAGTCCTAAATGAAAAATAAAACAATACATCTAGTGATAATGATATTCAAGGCTACATAATAATGTAGTTCTAGTCCATTTTAGACAACTCTGGGATGTCAATTTAGGAAAGGAGTTATAGATAAAGAAAGCAAGTGAGATAGAAAGAATGTATAGAAAAGTTGCATCAGATAATGTTCTACTTCCATGATTATTTTAAATGTTGAATAATTACATCGGGCTCTAATTAGAAACAAAATCAGCTTTTCAAACTAAATACAAAACAAGTATTATCACTAATTCTTTTCTTTATGATGTCAACCAAAACATTTTTTTTTTCTCTTTTAAATCATTAGATATTTACAGGTAATATACAAAAGGGGAAGGGGGAAAATATAAATCTCTTCAATAAATGATAAAACCAAGTTTTCAGCACAGTTGTGTAAAAATCATGAAGAAAACATCATGATTCTAGGATTATAAAAAAAAATAACAAAAAAAGATACAACAATAAAAAGCCAAATAAGCTGACAGGAAGCTGACTATAAAACTTAGTGTCTAATTTCAAATACTTTATAGACTCGCTTAAAAATGGAGTCCAACTGCAAAGTGATCAGATTCAGATGTGCTGTTGCATAATATGCCAGCAGGTCCAGGTCTAAGGAGTTTGTTATATGTAATCAGTAGAACAAACAACACAGAACTTGATCTGCTGGCACATTATTTGATGTCAGATCCGAATCTACATCATTTGTAGATGGACTACATTTATAAGCATAAATATACAGTATGCATAAAGTAAAATTACATCAGCCTGAAATGCAGTACATGTACTTCTCAATCGTATCCCCATTTTGAACAGAAAAAGACAGAACAGTCATTGAATAATCTGGAATATATTAACACAAGATAACGTTCCATTATCGAAATCTGGAGATTGGTTTAACTAAAATATTTATTTTGCACATACACATCCAGGTTACATCCCTGGAAATGAATTGCTCTTTCAACGCAACCCACTTTTTTTAAATTCAATTTTCTCAATTTGTATTACTCTGACCAATGCGATGTGGGCTTCTGATGGAGATTTATTATGCAGTTAAGTATTTTAACACCATTTAAAAAATCCATCAAAGTGAAATGTGTTTCTTTTCACTGGGCATATAAATGATAAGTTAAAAACTGACTCCAGGCTGGTGTAATTTTAAAACTCTACAATCATCACTCAATCAACAAGTAACAGCATATGTAACACTGTAATTCTCATGTAGTTGTTGTTCCTCTTCCTTTCGTCTTTGATTCCACTATTTTACAGCTACATCTCTTCTTCCTTTTTCATGACCTATAATCCAATTTTTATTAGAACTTAAGGGGTCGAAAGCCTGGTCTAGCTCCCTTTTCCCCCTTTTCTCCTGCCCAGGATTTAGACTTGGCCCGGAAGTGTTTCAAATCATCTGCATAGTCTCGGTGAAGCATGGGGGTATAGCTTTGGGGATCGCAAAACTCCTGTTGGAGAAAGAAAACATAAATAAAGAAATATATGACAATGCTTTAAATCGAACAACTTTCTCTGTATATTTGCCTCTTACACCTGTGTGCTTTCAAAAAAATTTGTGACAGGTACCAAAATTTTCATTTCATTTAAGTTCATTCAAAGCAATGTTTTCTATTGGTCCTGATGTAAACCAGCTCTAAGTAGTTCAATTTTCTGAACATTGCAAAAAAAATCTCCGTCTTTTCTTTCAAAGCTTAAAACTGAAATGAAATCAGAGAGGCATTGGTCTTTTTTGCATCAACCAGTAAAAACAATAGCTTCAAGTTTCAGAGTCAATTCATGTCACAGTACTGTGGATGTGTCACAATTACTGAAAACACTCTATCAATTGACACAGTGGTTACCAACTCTAACTGGATTAAAATACAGTGTAATTATCTCAATTCCTTTACAGCTAAATATATTGTATTGGATGCTTTTATAGGTCACTAATCCCCATCTTAACTGTCAAACAATCATATAGGTATTGCTGTAAATACCAGTAAAACCTGTTATAAAGCGATGCTCGGGGTCCAAAGAATAACATCGCGATATAAGCGGGATCGCATTAATAAAAATTTTCAAATTCACACATTTGAATGGTTTGATAGCTCTCAGAGAATGTCAAACTATTTACATGTTACTTCCTCCAAACATTAAACAGTGCCGACTGTATTCAAAAATCTATTAACCTGTCTGAACTTGATAGCTTATCTTTATTTTTGTTAACAAATATAACGCTGCAATATGTTTTAGAAAATTTCTTAAGGCAACATTAAATGCAGTGCCGGGATTAAAAATCTGCTAGGGATACAAATAATTGACTTTTCTGAGAGCATGTATTTAGGATGTTAAAAAGAGAGGTCACCTTAAATTAAAAAGTGGGAGCCATGCTGCCATTGTGTTATAAGCAGAATCACTTTATAATGGGTTTTACATGTATTTACCAGGGATGCATTACCATGTTGGTGTGAACAAGAAACAGTTTGTTAATATTCATGCAGACAATTGAGCACTATTTATAGGTAGTCCATGAAACAAGAAGAACAGAAATCTTACCGTTCCCTATTGATTGGTCAAGTGCTTTGCATTCAGCATAAAGCTTACAGCATTTTGATTCAATTATTAGATCAAGAAGATAATTTTCTAAGAGTGGAGGAAGCAACAAATCAAGTCCCAACAGGGGGCGGAATATTAACAATTTACCAGCCTTTCAAGAACCTTCATAATGAATATGCTGCATATTGTAGATGCACTTAATTTTTTTTAAAGGCAAATAACACTTTATTTTGACAAATCCAATGGGCAACTCATTTAGAATGAGGTGTCCAAACTAGATATAGAGAGGCCCAAGGTAATCCCATTTTTTAAAAGTCTACAGTCTAAATTAATAAGTATCAGTAAGGGATCATAAACACTTATGTAACTCGCCCGAATTCTGTATTAAAAAAAAAATTAAATATATTTGTGCAATGGCTTTACATGCATCCTGTGTTTGGCCAGTAGGTCAACACTGAAATATTTCCCCACTGCATAAACTGATGAGAATGAATTACAATATGGTTTCACATCAATTAATACCTATTGTTTGCATTTTATGCAAACTGGTTGGAACACACCTCAGTATTACAACATTCTCCACAGGGCCACATACCACTGCAGTCCTTATTTGCTGTAATTTTAGCCTATGATGTTTTTTAACCTGCCATATGCCTTTAAAAATTCTTCTGTTAATAAACATCACGTCACCAAATTCCAAGCTCTCTCACTTCAGTGACACCCTTTCTTACAGCTTCTTAGGTATGTAATTAAAATAATTACCCACTTACTTAGCCATTCCTTTTATACATGGCTTAACTGGACTCCTAGACCAAAAAGTCTTGTGCTTGGCCTGAGATGTTTACTGGTAGTATGTGTTAATTGCAGACCTGCCAACTCTAACAAGACCTTCACAGTAAGGCAGTAATTTTTTTTCTTTTTTAAGTTGGGCCAGTTTTCAGTTAGATGCAACAAAATATAATGTACTTCTATTGTCAAGCTGGAAAACATGCATTTAGAGTCCAGAAGTGTAATTCAAGATACATGGTTCCCACCCTTTTTTAAAGATAAATTTCCAGGTCATTTCCATTGTTTTTCCAAGTTTTTCAAGGTCTGTAGATGGCCATTATTGAATGGAATTAATGAAAATTTTATCTTATAAAACATGCATTTTTTAAATCAAAAGATATTTCTATTTTAAGCTTTTGCAAAACATGAGTCAGATATATAATCATGCACTCAACCACATTATGTAGACACAAAAAACAAATTCGACTATTGTATATTCATATAAACTGGGATGTCAAGTCATTTCTATTTACAAAATAAAAATTATAACTTTACTTTGCTGAACTGCATTATGTTAGGTAAGAGGAAACAATAACACAATGAACATAAATTAATTTCAGTTTCTTTCAAAATTTCAATGTAAAGAAATCAGAATAACCAGTTGTAAATAAAAGAACAATCTATACGCATACTATTACACAGTATGATCAGGTAATATATTTGAAGATGAAACCAATTTTTTCTAGTAAAATGTTTCTTCAGTAAAACTTAACCTGATCATGATACACATAAGACTCCCAAAATGTCTGCTTGATCATGCAGAAATTTTGCATCACAAAATATGTGCAGTTTAAAGCATATGATGTATTTTGGTAAAGTTAGTCTGGTTCCCTGACCAGTTCCACTGAATCTAATATGAATCTAATATGAAACCCAAATCCAAATTAAACTCAGACAAGCCATGATCCAGATTTTGCCACAATCATATTTCTGTAATTTGTGCTCTTATTCCTTAAGTCCGTATTTTCAGTGTAATTTCCACAAGACTTACAGCAAAATTACAAGGGTTGGCTGGTCTGTACTTGCATCAATACCAGTTCAACAGGTGTGACACATGTTACTTCTTAAGTTAGTAGAATCCTTTGTGCTCATTAAAAAAAACAATTTTTTCTGGTAAAATATGTTTCTTCATCAATACTTACCCAATTGTAATACCTTAGGAGAATTACTACCTTGCAAATCCATTCCTCCCAGGCTAAAACTTTCAGGCAAAAAGCTAAAAATTACCTGCCCCCAGGTGGCAGATACTTATCTCCCCTTGAAACAGGAATTTGCGCAAAAATCCTGTTAATACTTCAGTTACTAATGGAGTGGGAGGCATGATCTACGTATGGATGTAACTGTTGGGAGGCTGGGAGTCTTATGTGTATCACGATCAGGTTAAGTTTTACTGAAGAAACATTTTACTAGAAAAAATTGGTTTCATCTTCAAATATATTACCTGATCATAATACCTTAAGGGAACTGGTAAGAGGTGGAGGGAGTTACATCCTCTTATCCTGGAGAGGCCATCTCTGGTCACTTAAGGTATGTGAGACAGCTTCTAGATACCATATATACTTGGTTATAGGACAAGTTGAACTGCAACATACCCAGACCTGCTGCCACATAATCTTGGTCTGTGCAGATTGATAAGAGTAATCATTAGAACAAACAAGATAGAGCCTGCTCTGCTAGCATATATGCTATTGCAGATCAGGATCTTTGCTGCTTGCAATATGACTTGATTTATAAGTGAGTGTATACAGTAACCCAACTAGAGAATAGGCTCCATGTGTCAGGGATCAGCTTCAAAAGGGAAACTTTTCCATCACATAAATCTAGAGGAAGTTGAAGCTGTGTCTTTATGAAACTGTCAAATGACCTGGAAAGGTAACCTGTTGTACCATAGCTAAGTGTCCTACTAGGTCAAGTTGAGTATTTTGGGATAAAAGATCTCTGAGATAAAAGCTAGAAAAAGTATACTCTGACCTCCGTCCCACTGCATGGATAATGTCAACTAGGGAACAGATTTGCTCAAATGCAATTGCCAGCAACTGTTTTAACTATGTGAGCTGAAATGTGTATCAAATTCATTTGATTTGGTATTATTTCCCAATATGCTGAATGAATAACACATTTTATCCACAATGATGTTATGTCCTTTCCCTCTCTGAGGGGAAAGCAGAGGTATGATCTCCATAGATGGAATTATTCTACTGTGATGATATTATCAGTCAGATTGCCGCCAGTCATATTTTTTCATTTATTTATTACCTCGTGACTATGCTTCCTTTTATATCAGTTGCTGCTATCATCATTTTTCTTTTCTTGCTACTAGTTAGAGTATCAGTAGAGAGGCTTGATCTAAATTCTGTTTTGTTCTTGTTCACAGTGCTAAAGATCCCAAAGTGTGGACAATGCTAGCTGTTTTGGTTTTGGTAGATCCATACTTTTTTGCAATCTGAGAATCTGGGAACATTTTTCAGGAGTTTCCTGGTATGATCTGCCACAGATATTGGAAGTCCATGTTTCACAATAAATTCTGCCAACAATACTACAGCATCTATTACACTGTAGTGTGCAGGAGTTGTAAAGTTTACCACTAGATCTGACAGTTTTTGCCAAAGTAATGTGTTTCTTAGAAGAAACATATCTCTTAATTTTTACTGAGGCCTTCATAGCTTATGATAATGTCTATCCAACAAATTTTGCAGAAACAGTAAGTTTCACCCTAGTGTGATTTACCAATAGTTACTGGAAGATCCCAATCTGACAACTGGCTGGCAATGCTCTCAATGAAACAAAGAAAACAAATATGTTGACGATACACTCTCGAGGAGTTTTACCGATGTTTTCGAGAATGAGTGATGAGAACCCCATCCCAAGAAAAAAGCAGAACAAGCTAGTTTAGCGAGCAGCTTTTAGATTCTGAAATTAATTTTTTTAAACTTAAAGGCATCAAAGTCAGAATTTTTTAGAGCAGATACAGAATGTGGAATTACAGTTCTGAATCGGAATGATTCCGGCAAATCTGGAAATAATGGCAGGTATGGATCTCACTTGACAACTGGCTCAGTCCTTTTAAAGTATCACATCAGAGCTTGCTGTGAATTTGTAGACAACCTTGAGATGAGGTGTCCAGAGTAGACAGCCATTTCACAAAGACTGATTCCTCATGAATGGGAGCCTGTTCTTGGAAATGAAAACAAGGGCTGCCATGAAATATACTGTCCCATCCTGTCAGAGCTGGAAATAGTTCAGGTAATCTAATAAATCATGTGTCTTTCTAATTCTGCCAGCATTGCTACTGCAAGTAGGAAGCAGGTCTTGTATGAGAGGTGAACCAATCAAGCCCTTAAAAGTGGTTCAAACAGTGTTTTACTCAGCCAAATTAGCACCATGATAGACCCATTCTGGGCACAAAGCCAACACCTTTGGATGTGTGAACTCAAAATCTGACAGCAGATTGGAAAGGGTTTTGTTTGATATTCTTTGCATGTTGGAGATCATGTAACAGTAGCCTTATCATGATTGGTGTTTTTCATCCTCAAAGAGCCAAAGTAGGAAGTTATTTACTGAGATAATGATGCATTCAGCTGCATAATGTGTTCACCCTCAAACTATTGTGCAAAAATTCTATTTTTTACTTGTATATTCAGGTGAAGAGCCGTCTTTCTCCAGCAATATTCTCCAACACATGAGAGAACTGCTTGCTCATGAGGGCTTGTTTAATATCATTCAGATGTGCGAGTTCAACAAGTCTGGATTGGAATGGAATGCCTGCCATCATGGTTGTTTGAGCAGAGGAAGTATCTTTTTCCTGTGAATTTCAGCTGCTATATTGATGAGGTCACTGATCCATGATTTTTCCCACTTGAGTGAAGCAATCAGGATGAAGCGATACTCCAATTATCTTGCTTTCTATATCAGATTCAGAAACAGGTGTATTGAGGGTGAGTATATGCGTCCAAACCGTTCCAATCAATGTAATGAGCGTTGACTGCCCAGGCCTTCAGATCTTGGGCTGGTGAGACCAAGTTTGGTAGTTTTGCTATCTCCTCCTCACCAATAAATCCGCCAGTGGCAAATCACAATGGGCACATATGAAAGTCAAAACCAAGGAATAAAGCAACACTTATGCTTGTATTAGTTGATTCTTGAGGAACAGTGGGTCTGCTAATCCCTGTAGCCAGCATGGAATATGACAAACTTGGCCATGGATTTATCATTGAAGACACCAGCTTAGAAATTATCAAAGAAGAATGTAAAGGTCTAGGACTTTCGTTCCTCCTTGCCTTCTGTAATAATTCACATGTGGAGATGTCATACAGAATGAGAACGTCCTTTCATGTAGATTCTCTTGCCACTAATGGAATAATTTCCATAAGGTTTTCATGTCCAGGATAATGATATGCAATATACGATCCTGAATGAGCCACTGTCCTCCTGGAATGATGTAAGGATATGTGCACCCAAGCTTGTTTTGCTCATGTCTGTACAAACTGTCAACTTGAAGGTTGTACTTTCCGGATAAGTGAGGTTCTCTCATTCCTGAGATTGGACCCCATATGCATTGTCTGTTCTAAGGGGAAAAGTTTCAGCAACCACCGGAACAAAAGTATCATTGTAATGGTCTCACAACTAGGTGATCTAGGAAAATGATGTCCCCTATTGCACTGAGCTGCCCCAACGGAAAAAGACACTCTGGATGAGAGAAAGTTCTTAGTAAGAATTTATGATATTGGCTACTCTGGGTCTTCAGGACTGTTGCATCTAATAAGTGCCCATATTAGGTAGATACTGAGGTCATGGAGTGAGTTGGGTGCATGGTGGCACTATGGATAGACTGAGCTTAAAAGTGCCAGTGCACTGATGTTGGGAAGTCATACAAAATACATAAGCTGGCCCATAATTCAACCTAACAGGCAGGATCGGCTTTGTTACTGACTTCAAATGGCAGAGTCCGATAGTGACAGAACAGGGCTGTCATATCCTTCGTAATGTTGTCAAAGTCCTTATGTTAGTAGTGGTTTATAGGATACATCTTCTACAAAACTGGTTCCTATTGCACCATGAAAGAGGGCATCTGAGATGCTTAGTGATGAGGGCTTCCCTATTCACATCGCTGCTTTGTTTTTGTAATGCTCTCCAAGTTAGCCACTTGATCTGACAGCAATAACAGTTAGCTGGTTGGTCATTGCTGATTAGTATGTCAACAAATGCTGGAACTTTGGACCAAGCTGTTGACAGAAAAAGAGGGGGACAGCAACAAGTTAAAGGCTTCCTCAACTGATGCATGAAAAAGTAGCGTCTTTTCTTATCAGTGAGATCTAGCAAAGACAATGGTGCTTGTGAGCACATTTTATTGTGTCTTGGTGAATGTAGCAATGCTGATGGTTCCTGTGCAATCTGAGATAAAACTAAAGAAGATTTCTAAAGGAGTGGCTCACTATACTCACAAAATGTCCTAATTGGGACCACTTTGGTGGCCTAGTGGTTAGAGCATACACTTCGGATGTGGGAGGTAGCAGGTTTAAATCCTGGCCAAAGATTTATAAAATGAGGTTAGTATTAGGACTGGTCGGCCTGGTGCCAAGATAATGTGGCTGGGTGGGACATCATGACACATGTATGTGGCATGATGCCCCAGTGCTGGACATCACTATAAACTGCCACATTGCAGACATTATAGCAATACGACTGAACAACTGTTACAGCTACATTAAAAATCAAAATCACCCACATGTCTTGATCTCTAAGCAAGTATTCCCTGATAGTGACAAAGGCATGAGAATGCAGTGACTCCATATCCTACGAGTACTAGCACACTGAACTAGGCACCTGGTCCATTAAGTGATCTGTGGCTGATCCATGAAAGTGCCCTGTCATACGGAGTAGGCAAACTGCATCAAGGCTTTCGGTCTTTTGGTTTAGATACTAATGACCTGTTGCAATCTGAGACATATGGCAGAGTTCAGTTTTGACAGAACAGTGCCATTTTAACTTTCATGACATTGTAACATTATCTGTGTTCAGACTTGTTAGTAAATATTTAATCCATAAAACTGCTCAATACTGAGTAGGCTTGCTTGAATCTCAGTCTAGCTCCAATGTTGCTGATATAGGTCTCCCAACTTTAGCTTGCAATGTACAATTGACTGTAGTGGTTAGATAGGGTAACTTCCAAACAGTCACTAAGTAAAGGCCCCCTCTGATTGGCAAAGGCATGTGAACAATGTAAGGCAACATTTTTTGGTACTGAGGTACTAAGCTGGGCATATTTTGCAGTGAGTGCCCAATGGCACTATGTGGATTAGAGGCTGATCCATGAGAATAGCTTTATGTGGATTCAGTAAACTTGACAAAGATCATCTGGTGGCTAACAGTAGATAATTGGCTGTGGTATTGACCCATTGAGATCAGAGCCATTTGGCTGAGTCAGGTCATGGCAGAACAGGGCCATCATAATTGGCACGACCTTGTCCAGTTCATTAAGTTAGGACTGGGTATGGAATTAGTCAGTAACTAAGGTGATTTGTTTGGATCTTGATTACAATCAATGGCAGGCAAATGGGTGTTGAGCCCAAGCAGTGAACAGCCTGCTGGTTCTACCAAGAAAGGTTTATCATGATGTAATGGTTAGGGAGGAGTCTGAGCTGTCACTGACAGTGACAGCTTGGATCACATCCTTGCTCAAGAACTGTGTGGAGTGCAATACGCATGGAGAAACATGATCTCAGCATGCAAAATGATGTCTTTGTTTCTTAACATGTGCTTCTATCTTCCCCTTTAGTACTTCAATTACTACAAACCACTGACTTTCTGTCCACAATATGCCTAGTCAGACATGTATTTGTAGATTGGAAACTGGAGCCACTGTAGAGTGGCTGTCAGTCCCATGTTTCCAATATCTACAAAGCTTACACTTGGTTTTGCCATTGGTCCAAATCTGAAAGACAAAATAGGACAACATATACAGGTGCAGCACTGCACACATCCTGCTTTATGAACTCCGAGAGTGTATGTGCACAATTATCTGTAAATGGGTGCACATCTCACAATACAGGTAGTGTATTAGAGCACCACAATTAATACCTATGAAATGGATGCTAAATTCAATGCAAATAAAAGTTACCTGTAGGAAAGGCCTATTGACTGCCTATATAAGTAAAATCACCAAAGCATTGCATATAGTAACTATGAAGTGGGTGCTATGACTGAACCTGTACATATCTGACCATGGTGGGAACTGCAGCAATATAATTGAGTTTTCTATAGTACACACCATGCATGTACATGAAGCATCACTATTGATACTTACAAAGTGGTTGCTATATTATCAATTATAAGGCAATGTTATCTGTAGGAAATGCCAAATGATGGCCTATACAGGTAAACTCAGCAAGCATCACATATGTAACTATGAAGTGGATGCTAAGACTAGATTAATAAAGAAAACTTACCTGTATGGATCGAACTGAGCAAAAATTATACAGCAATATTTATTTGTTATATCACACACCAGACCAGCACATATTTAAATACCTCTATAGAAATGTGAAGGAATGCACCAGCAACCTGTGCAGGTACTGTTATGTATATGTAATTTAATTACTTGTGTTTTAGTTTTAAATTCTCTTTTATTTTTATTTCATTACAAGTTATTGTAATCATAACTTTATTCACTGGATCTGACATTATTTTAGGAAAATTAAGTTTTCTTTTTAGCCTGATTTAAAATGCAGTAGTGTTGCTACATTGCATTTTTAGCTGACCTAGTTCCTGACCTTGATTCAGAAATTGGTAAACACAGAGTGAAAATCATTGGTCGTAATCAAGGTCATACTTGGTTTGTGTGTAAGCTCTATTTTGAAAACAACTTTTTATTTCTGAATCTTATAGTAAGATTTGTTCAGTACAATCAAACCCGTATATAGCCTATGTGCTAATTGACATATTATTTTACTGCGTTGTTCGGACTAAGTGATCACATGACCCATTACGGAGTCTAAACTGCGTTTTAGTTAAGGGTTAAAACTGATATTTTATAGTGAAATAGTCAGTCGTAAATCGATACCTTCGGACCTCAGAGGTATCTTGTGTTGTGATCAGTTTGAGTTAAGTTTTTCTAGTTTTCGGAATTAGTAATTAATTTCTCTGGAAAACATACATGTGCTCTTTTTTATCAAAATTCGTGGACAAAGACATTTACTGAAAATTATTCGGAATTCTAAAGCCAGAATTGGTGATTCAACAAGTAACTGTTGACACAACAAAACAGGACAGGATACAGAAGACATCATCGCCTTCCATATTGGAACTTCATCGGGATTCGAACTTTGATTCATTTAGAACTTTTTTAGTGATAGGACTTATACTTTTAAATTCTTGGATTAATTTTTGGATTAGATTCACAAACCGTAAGTCCTTTTTCATATTTTTACCTTGTTTTCTAGAGAAATAAATTATTTTGTTAAATTTTACAAAGCTTGCTGGCTTCACTCTTTTCTTTGTTACTTTTGTACGAGCCTAAACACGTAACAGTACATACAAAGGGCACCTGAGTGTGTGAGGACAGCAAAGTGATGAGAATGAAGTTATAAATTTATCAACTGAGTATACTTCCCTCCGAAGAGAACACTCCTCCAACTTGCTCTATGGTAGAAAACTTCCAAAATACTTGTATGTGGATTGCAAGATCTCTCTGTGGAGGTTATGCTACGAGTAGAGGTAGTGACTTAAGTGAATTCACAGGATTTGGCACAAATCCTTGCATCAAGGGGAGATCACTATATCTGCCACCTAAGTGGGCAGATAACTTTTAGCTTTTTAGCTAAAATGTTTTAGCTTCAGATGGCTGGATATGTGAGGTAGTAGTAGTTCTCTTAAGATATTATATTTGCGCAATTTGTTTGAAGAAGAAAGATAAAAAAATACAAAACGTGTTACACTTAACAAGATTATATCTTGCACTGCATTCAGCGGCAGAAAAAAAATGTACAAGGGTCTCATTATCATGCAACCAGCACCAGCTACAAAACCCTCTACTTTTGTATTATGGTCACAATAGCTGTGATACCATATATAATCAATTACAAGTTGAACTGCAAATTGCACACTCAGATCTGATGGTACATAATGCACCAGCTGATCTAGGTATATGATGTTTGCAGTTGGACTTATAAGTGAGTATATATGATACTTCTTTAATGAAAAAACATCAACTTTTCATTTTTAACCTGCTAGTTCAAGAGACTGAAGGACAATATTTGAAGGTAATTAAGATCCCTACTGTGGTACAATATATACAGAGACTAAAACGTGATAATGTCCCTACTGAGGTACAGTATGAAATAGAGTCAAAGGTAATTAACATCCCAACTGAGGTACAATAGGAAGTACAAAGTATAAGGTAATCAATGTCCCTTCTGTGGCACAGTATAAAACACAGAGAATATGAGGTAATTAATGTCCCTACTGTGGTACAATAATATAATTCATTTTAACTGGCCAATCAGACAAAATCTTATATCTTCACATCTAGGAGACTAAACATTATGGCCAAAGAGCATCAATGTGTGCCAAACAATTTGATTCACTTTTAGATTTCTGAAAGCTGCATTTCCATTGGGTAATTCAAAGGTCATGAGAACATGACCCCCTAAGTGGTCACTGTCAGATCTTCACATAGGACAGCATAGATCTGGTTTTATAAGAGTGCCTACAAAATGTTATAAATGTGGTTTAAATTTGATTTCAGTTCAAATAACTATATTAAGCTTATATTCAGTATGAACTAGTTATTTTGAAGGTGAACAACTGAGAATAAAATTTGGTTATATTAGTAGCAATCTTGGTACAGGTGCAGAGTGGAATCCATTATATTTCTAAAGCTACTTAGCAGAAACAAATACATTAATGCACTGACAACATACCACTAAGCTCCTTGAAAATCCAAAAGCCTGTTCAGATGACCAGTCCACATAATCCTTTGTCGGTGGAAACACTGATTTATGCTTCTTACTGCTTTTATGATGAGAGATTTGTCAGAATTTTACTCACTGTAATGATTTCTACATGGACTGCACATCTTTTTGATTGCAATGTATTTCTGCATACCAGTGCAGTGTATAAGGCTTAATTACATGTATGTTTCTAATAGCAATGAAACATGATACCAGATAATAAACTAAAAATTTCCAATCCCAAGTATTACCTTTTGCATTTCGTAAAAGACCTTATAACCTCCTTCAAGTAAATAAAGCTCTGGATAAAATAAGGCGGGATAACTGTCTTTGTTGGCATTTCTATCTCGATTTCGCAAAAAACGGAGTCTGGAAATGGAAAAAAAGGAAAATATATTGTATTTCTCATTAAATTTTTTCTAATTATTTCATTATAATATTCCTAACAGTGGAATAATCTAAGGCTCATAATGAATGACCTTAATAAAAGAAAGCATTAATTTTTAATGCTCCAGCATGACTTATTTTTACTGTATTAGCAGATATAAGGATCTAGGTAATCACCTTTTTCTGGCAGAGGCAACATCGTTCATAACGTGAAGATTTTTGTGGTTAAAGTGTCTGAATACACCACAACACTGCCCACTGTCCAAACACAGAACATGTCATCAACTGATATAACAAGGGGTCAGTAGTCATGTATTTTAGGATTTTAAGACTTTAATGGTGGTTGTATTTTTGGAACTTGAGTTCTACCTGCAGCATCTCAGCAAGGCTGATAAAACAGACATTTGTGACGATGAAACCATGATTTATGCCTCAAATCTTCAAACACAAGACTAATATCCACTCTAACATACACTTTGAATAGAAAAATCAAAAAATTTTCAAGACCACCTATAATTTAGTTAGAATCTAAAGAATATTTTGCACTAACTTAATATAAAAAAATGTGAATATTAACTTTAATCAAGGGTGGGGATGGGTATCCACATAGATGACAAGTGTGATCATAACGTTTAGCTTAACCAGTGGTGACTTGACCAAAAGAAAAATCTTCATGGCACTACATCACATGAAGTGTGATGGCATCACAACATCAAAATTTCCAAAAGTACATTTTCACTTTCATCCAATTATATGGTGTGCGACACTGATGCAGATGTTAAAATGTCCATTTACAAGGACATTCTTATAAACTGCTGGGTGAAAGAAGCTTTCCTCTCTGAATTATAGAACTTCATAGCTAAAACTGTGTTAAGTCTCTTTGACTACTGTATCTATCGTGTATGTTGGCTATCGTGTATGTTGGGATGCCATAAATTAATTTCTGAACTAATGTTTGGTTCACTGGATGTTCTTAGATAGATCTTTTAGTCATAAGTACTGGAACATCTTTTCAATCATAATATCGATGCTTAGCTGATAAAATGATTAATAAGTATATTAATTGTAGGATTTAATGATCAAGCCATTTGAAACCTGAATGTCCAAAAATGCAAACTTAAATTTTATGAAAAATAATAAAATATAAACACTGGTCAGTGCTTTCCACACCTTTCTTCCTAACTGCCAACTTTTGAAGAACAAAATTTTATAAATCTAGGTGAAAAACTGGAAAGTCTAATGGTTTGCTGTAAATAAAAAATACTTTAAATTCAAATATTTTAATGTCATCATGACACTATTTCCATCAAGAAATACATATAGAGTATGGTATGCACTACATTTATCTGTTTTATTATGGTATTCATTACATGACACTAATATCTATGTTTAGTTGGATATTAAAAATTAAAAACATTAAATTAAACACTACTTGCCTCAGAGTGGAGTGTCCATTAATGTTGTTTATCCTCGGGTGTTGACTAGTAATTATATTGCTCCCATTTTTATGCAAGTCCAAACAATGCGTATTTGTCTTATAATTCGTGTCTGCTGTACACTGTGTTTGACTGAATAAAAATTCTGATCTTATTTATATTGCCTTTCTCATAAGCCAGGTCTAATTCTCACGTAATATTTCCTTAGTTATCTGCCAGTGCAAAGCCCATAACTTGAAATGGCAATACTTGGTTTGTTTTCCCAACCTTCTGATACTTGTTCTTTGCCAAGTAGTCCTATATTCAGTTAGTAGTTACTTGAACTTCATGCCACACAATTGAAATCTATTCACTTCCAGCGAATTCTTTAATAGACCCCATTAAATGTATGCTCAAAGTGTCAGAGCCTCAATTGTTCCATTGTTTCAATTTATTTTCAAAAAACCTATGAATACCAATAAAAGAAAACAAGGTTGGCTTCCCTAGTTCAGCCTACTTTGTATATACAAAAGTTGGCATAATTAAAAGAATCCAATGTCGACTCAGGATTGGCTTGCTTTGTAAATAACATGATTTGTATTTGATATTCCAAGTTGAAAAAACAGGTTTCTTTCTCTCCTCTATTACGACTCTACACTCTAAAACTAAGTAATACAAAGTGAAAATTTTTTAAAAAAAGTATTGCAAATGATCCCAAATAGTCCAAAAAGTTCTATCACCAGTCCAAATGAATAAAGTTCTAATTAAATTCTAGTGGTCTTTGAAATAAGATCCAAAGATGAAGGCATCAATGTGCCTGTAGTCTTGAATGTACTAATGTAACAGTGCCCTGAAGTGTGATGATATGCCAACAGTATTCCAATGAATCACAATAATATATTCCAAAATGTCTTTGTCTGAATTCACTATAATTCCAAATTAACGTTTCTAAGAATATTATTTAAAAGAATCTTGCATTTCCAGTGAATAAGCAATTTGAATAAATAAATTCCACCCAAAATGAAATTCTGAACACAACAATAAGACTGATTTCTGCTTCAGATGTTACTGGAGGAATGAGTAATTTCTCAACAAGATTATAAATTCCTCTACCTGACCTAGGTCACAATTAGCATTTGCTGCAAATACTTTAATTTAATGGAATTTTCCATTCCAAGTTTTTTACAAGATAAAATATGTTACTAAAATTATAATAAGGATGTGGTCAACATCAGGTAGGCTAGGTATTTTTATGGGGAACAGACCCAGACCCAAATAAATATCTTTACTTCTATTGATAATGATCCTAATATTTAACCCACACTCTAAGGAAAAAAAATGATGTATTATTTGTTGACCAAAAAATCCCAACATCAATGTCTGGAACAACATGCACCTGATTTTGGACAAGGTCAAGTCCAAAATATAATTATATATAATAATGAAGAAAAACTAGCAAGTACAAATTAAATGTGCATACCACTTCTTTATTCATCACCCAAGTTTCTCTTTTTTGCCACCTTGTTATCATAATTGATACAAACAGGTATTGATGACTGCAGGGTACAATAGCACACACAGCAGGAATTGTCTTTAAGAACAATTTTGTAGCCAGTGCAACAAAAAATATTGGCATCTGCACTCATAGAAAACGTATATAATGATTTTTATTTGCTGAATATAGTTATAATGTTATCCTGGATAAAATATAAAATACACTCTTGGTTATTTTGCAGAATACACCATGTTGTGCGTGAATTGCTGATGCTTTCAAGCTATTGTTATTTCTCTTTCTCTCTTGCTCACAATTTTCCAGATCCAATTTTCACTTTGATAACATTAAAACCCTTGAGGACAACCAACATGATTCATTTATACATCTTTATATCAATGAACAATAGAGCTGGGTACCAAGGAAAAGTTTGTACGGTAGTATTTCTCAACACAATACAATATGTACTCACAGTATACAGCAATTATATTATCGACCAACAATTTAATGTTCTGGGGCAGGGGTCTGACATACGTTTTTAAAAATTTCCATCTGTCAATAGCTGAAAAATATATCTTGCTCTGATTTATTGGAAAATAACACCATATTATATTCATTATATTATTTTAGAAAATAATTACCCAGAGATAAAAGAAATATCTTAGCTCAAAAGAGAATCCAGCCCCCCCCCCCTGAAAATTAATAGTCGGTACCTTATAGCTGACAAATTTGCTATGTTAATGTTAACTGCTGTATAGGTTGTAATCTTGAACTGTAACTGAATTGAAATTATTAAGCTTACATTATATTTGACTCCCTGTGAAATACATCATCCTGACATTAGAGTTTCTTGATAAAAATAGAGGTGTTGACACCGAAATCAACAATTAACTAGCTATACTATTGATATAATTGGCAGGAAAACTGAGTGGAATGTCAATACCCTGACAAGATATTTATCAGAAAGCACCAATAAACATAAAACACACTAAACAAATGGGAAAATAGTTAGTGGTCTTGAGAAATTACATAAAATACAAACAGAAAACAACTTCTCTCTTAAAAATCTTAGGATGAGTCCCAATCTTAAAAAGGAATACATGTACTTAAAGCATTAACATATGCTAGCTAAATGAATTTTATAAATTAAAAAAAAAATCTTTCAAAACATCTGATTTTGCCACACTAATAACAGATGTGACACGTGTCAAACATGTTAAAGGATCATAAAAAGAAAGACAATTTGTGACAAATGCAACTTTGTTAAAAAAAAATATAATTTTAAATTTTGTCATGAAAAATAAAAACATCCTGTTAATATCATTAAATTTGTAACAAGATTACTCTGGAATTTTATTACATTCCATATGGACAGAAACTACTGAAGCACTGGTACAGTGAAACAGAACTATGCTAAGCACCACAGGGAAAGAACACCATGATAAAATGGTATACCAGTAATACTGTTCACCTCTGATGAACAATGTCAATATTTATACTCAACATCAGCGATCAACACCATGGATGTGTTTGCAACATCCAGTATTACACGAATCTGGATAGTGGATATGGTTCTTTTGTACAGAACAGTACAAAGTGAGTTTCTTTCAACATATTATCAAATAAGCTTTCTATTTACCAACATGATTGTAATATACATGGACGGTGGGATGTGGGGGAGGGGGAAGAAGGCAAATTCAACACAATTTGTTTTGTGTCCATAAGTTTTGGGACATATAATTGATGTAACATATAATCCAGGTAACAAAAGTTTAACCATAAGTTACAGTAAAAAATCATTTATTTACCTTGTCACAAGATATACTGTTCTCATAAGGAGCTGGTTGTGAATGGTTTGAACACAAAAGCAATGCTATAGGCTCACATGATCTACAACGGTACATAAAAATATGAACATATGATGATGAGGATTATGTGTTAGGAGTACTTACAGATTTGGCCCCCTTTCTGATGAAAATTCACAATGAAAAATCATCACCACACGCTTTCCTTGGTCTGCTGCTGTTATGGGCTTTCTAAGAAATCTCTCAATTATATCCTCCTTTGTGTATATATTTTCAGCACACTTAAAAACAATAATAACAAACAAAATAACTTGCAATTTAAAACAAACAAGAAATATATTCATGGAATAAAGACGGCCCACCAGTGTGCTGGAAACACAAAATTTAACGAAGATGTGGTAGATAAGTGGCCAGACAAGGGTAACTGTCAAGGTGGGACATACAAATTTTTCCATGGAACCCAGTGTCTCACATACATCAATGTGCTGATGTACCCCCTCACACAATTGATTTTGCAAAATTTATGACATGTAACAATGATATCCAGCAACTGCTGTTAATTCAGGTCAAACAACTGCATCCAACTGCTTCCCACTCACTAAGCACCCTTGATTTTGAAGTTAACTACTAGTATGTAGAATACTTTAAGATGGATATTTATCACATAGTCGGTACACTTTGCCTATAGTGTGTGCAGTTTCATATTTTTGATATTATACATGTGAACATATCACTTTATGTGATTCTGATTGGTCCAAATAAGCCCATGAAATTATTGTGCAGTATTCTCTTTACTGATTGGCTGCGATCGTGGGAAAACTTTTTTAACCCCGCCTTCAGGAATTTTTGTTTTCATTGAACATTTTTTTGCCACCATTTTTTGATTCGACTCGCGAAAGGGAATTGGGAAAAAATGGTCTCGTCTGTTTCAATATTGCCAATTTACCCCCCACAGGGGTTTGTTATGTCATGTATAACATATTATAATATGAAAAAATGGCAAAACCCCCAAGACAAGAACAATAACAACAAGTAAAACTACCGGTATTGCTCAGATGGTAACGAGGGTGGGGTGGGGATGGATGGGTGGTATATCTGTAGCATGGAATCCACCCTATATACAAGCTTGGTTTAAATGTGAACTTACTTAAGTAAATAAATTCACCTTTGTTCACAGAAGAATGTAGACATAAACTGGTCTCCCCATCTGACAGAACTTTATCCAACCACAGCATATTTACGCGGTAAATATGTGATGCAAGTCCGACTTAAAATGAGATTTGTGTACGTCTTCTGTACAATCTAATGTTCCAAATCAAATACTGCAAATATCCGGTCACAAATACTTTACAGTAAATATGTGTATTTCTGCATCCAGTAATTTTTTTCACAAAAATATCGCAACAATGTAATGTTTAGTTGTCATTGGAATCTCAACATAAACACTGTCACTGTGTTGTGTAAGCCAACTCAAACCGGTAATGTGCACCGTATCAAACAATGTGACATCACACGCATTGGACAATTTGTGTGGACAAATGTTTTGCCTTCTGCAAAATGTTCTGTTTACTTGGATGGACGATTAATCTTTGATTTATAGTTATCAAAAATGTATAATATACTTTTGCTATTTCAACTTTGTTTGGGACTATTTTCTACGCACAGCAAATGAAAGGTACAGCATCTGTCAGAATGAACGAAATTATTCGTTCTTCTTTCTATCTAAATAATTTCTACTGAAATAAAACTATGTGATAAAAAGAATTTCAAATGGGTAATGATTTAATATTAAATTTATGAAACTCGTTAAATAATGTCCAGCTTTTGCTCGCCAAGACTCGCAAAAACTGGACATTATTCAACTCGTTTCATAAATTCAATATTAAATCGTTACCCATTTGAGATCCTCTATTAATCATGTGTGTGCATATAAAGATTATAAAGTGATTGCTAAGTTTCTGCCAGGTGGGAGTTAAGAAAATCCACTATGCTGCAAAAGCATATAAAGGATCATGTGCATATAAATGTATCTGCTTATTTTATCTACCGATATATAAAAGTTACTGGAATTTTTTAATCTTTAAACAATTACCTTTAGACTGCATAATACTGACTGAGATAAACCCCCTCTCAATACTGCAGTGATTCTAATTTGAGCACCAGTATAGCAGAGACAAAACACTGAATTCAGAGCAGCCAAAGAAGATTTTACCTCTTGACTACATCAGATTTCAATGCAACATACAAGACTGACCTCTTACTGGCTTCCACTTGTACGAGACTATATTCTGACTATGAGAAAGATATATGAAAACAAGTGGTCACTTGTACATATAATCTGTGCTGTCTACACTCGTTTGTGACTAGTTCCATGTAATTTACTTGTTAGGTCATGAGAAAACATACATTAACCTTATAGCAGTCTAAACAGTTACATTTAAAAGTCAATCCAGTCTGTAAAATATTGTATATACTTACATACAAGTCAGATACAACTGCAAACTGCATAGACCCAGGTCTGCTGTCACCTAATTTGCCATCTCTGGGTCTGTGCAGTTTGTTAGGAGTAATCAGCAGAACAAACAATACATACCCTGATCTGCTGTTGCATTATGCAATGGAAGACCAGGGTCCATGTTGTTTGCAGTTGGATCCGAATTAAATACTAGACATTGTAGTAAGCATTATCTCACAATATACCCTTGATTCTCTGGCAGCAGTCACTAGGTTAAAAGTTTGAGTGACGTTGAAAAGAACACTGAAAATAGATTACAGTGATATAGTTTTGATAGGCAACATTTATTCAATTCATGATGCAATTACTGTACAGCACTGTGGTAACAGGTTAAAATAAGGATTGGAATTTAAGCCATGTCATACTTTTAAACAATGCCGAATACACTAGAAGTCTTGGCAAAAAAATATTTATGTGACACGCCTGTAACTAAAGATGCATTCACATTATAGGCTTGGACCCAATAGGTGAAATAATTTAAGTGTTACAGTACACTGATGGAGGATTGATGCATGGACAGATCAGCAAAACATCATAAGCTTAAGCCTTTAAAAGACACACACACACACACTTATTCTTTAAAAATTATTTTTGTGTTTTTTATTTTGTTTTTTTTACTGGACTTCATATAGTTGATAATACAAAGTATTCATCTCATTATAGTCAGGTACTCTGAATTTTTTTTTTGCTTGTTTTGTTTCTTTGTTACAAAGTACTATCAACTTTTGCCATATATTCCTAATGAAAGGAAACAGAACTCAGAGAAAACAATAAACCATTGGTGATCACGATGGCACCTGACATCAAACCCAGCAACTATCAGATGCAAAGCCACAACTTACCTACTATGATTCCATGATTGTTATATGTCTGCTAAAAAAAAAAAAAACCCACAGTGCAGGAACTATAGAGAGATACACAATAGATGAAATGGTGTTAAGTCTTGTAAACAGATACTTACTATGGCACAAATTTTACCTGTATATGACCGCCTCTATATTCATACGGATATCGGCAGTCTATTATCAAAAACTTTTCAATTTCATGTCTGTATGCTCCCTGCAGCAACTCACATAACTGAAATATGCAAGAAACTTAGTATGGAACAAGCACTATGAAAATTAACATTGGACATTTGAACTTTCTTTCTTAACTATTAGAAACTGCTATCAAACATACCTTGTCTGAAGAAAATAACTGAAACACATCCTGTCTGTTTAAAAAAAAACACCCTAACACATAGCTTGTGATCTAGAAATCACCATAACATGCATGTATGAATACATACCTTCATAAATCACATACATAAATACATGCCAATTCAACCATCATTCACCAATAGTCAAACATCTTATTTTGCAGTTTGAGCAGAGCAGTTTACAATGTGTTTGTGTGTGTGATACTGGGGAAAAGTGACAAATGTTGCATCTGATTGTGACATGGGGTACATTTTTTTATTATTTCTTTTTCTTTAAATGTTATAATCTTGACCATCATGGAAAGTCTGATATCTCTACTAACTTCTTTTGGGTCAAAATAAACATTTCTTAAACTTGCACCATAAACAATTAAATTAGGTGAGGTCATTGCATTCATTAATGTACAGTTACTTTTTATATGTTATTGAAGAATTAGCTTAAGAATAATTAAGGAAAATAAAATTGTGACGATGTTCTAAAGCTAACATCATTAATAACACAAGTATGTTACATATATACTCGATTATAATTTAACTCGACTGTAAGTCAACCATCCCATTTTTGGACTGCAAAAAGCTAATTTCTCTTTGACACTCATATAAGTCATGGTGTATTTTGCAAGTCAAATCCACTGGATGGGGTGACATGCTGTCAGTGAGTCAGAGCTGCACTTTGGAAAATAAACATGCTTATTTGAATAGATAGAGAGTTAGATAGGGGAAAAAAGTGTAAAATAAAATTATATTATAGAATGGAATATGTTGCAAATCAATTGGCAACTTACATTTTGTTCATCAACATGTCATAAAATCCAATGAAATCCATGACGAATGACATTTGAAATCTATTTAAATGATAAATCTATGAATTCTATTTATCTGTGACATACTGATATAAAAAAAGTAGCCCAGAATGATCAGATTCACAATATCCCATATGTTAATTCCACACGTCTCACATTTTAAAAATAAACAATGAGAGTCAAGTCTGCACTTTTCTGTTTCACAGCATCCTATAACTCACTAACGCCACTTAGTACAAAGCCTTAGAATTCATCGCCCTCATCTGGGGGCTAAATAAAGTGATGAAATCCTCCATTATCATCTTGTCATTGTAAATGTCATCTTACTCCAATCCTCGTCTTTACTGTCATATGTGGTTGTTTATGTGGAGACTGAGTTTGGGCTCTGTAAGTGACACTTTGATCATACAGTCTGTGAAATCTGTTAAATGATACAACTGAACAGGTGTCAATAGTGTTGCAACATCACTGGGAATTCAGATAACCCACCTCTGTTACTTGGCACTGTAGAAGTATCAAGCTCATGGCTCAATCAAAGGGTTGTCATTTGGGAAAACATAGAGGGTGCTAAGGAATCAAGGTCAAATGCATACAGATAGTTGTAGGACTACATGGCACTGAACAAGTATCACATTTGTGGATCGATCAAAGGACTGTCAACAAGTGCTACCTTCACAAGCCAAGGACTTATCAGCCCCTGTGTACTGGCAGGTAACTTTGTAAATGACACTTGGAAATGAGACCTGCGTGATGGGAAAAAAATATGAATCAAATAAAATCTTCTATTGCATCAAACACAAACTGTTTATACAGCAATACACAAAATATGATATAAAAAAAAGGTTCTTTGAACCTGCATGAAAGTGGAAGAAACATACTAGTAAACACCCATTGTAAACAACACCGATGGACACTTCACTTGGGTAAATATTTAACTGACAGGTAATGTTTTCAAACTAAAATATGTATGTATGTATGTATGTATGTATCATTGTATGTAATGAATACCATCATGAAAGCAGACTTTTTAAGTAAATTCTGCTTCTCTGAGAATATTTACCCATTCATCAACACAGCTCTCCCCCATTATAACGCACTTTGCTATAACATGTTTCTGGATATAAAGCGGTAGCACTATGGATCACGAAATCAAAATGATAATTGTATTTTGTCACATTAACTTTTTTCAACATCCATCAGCTGAAACCTTTACATCAAAAACTACTTACTTGATATGGAGATTCCCATAACGTGTTTTATACACCCACAGTTTAACTCTAATCAGCCACTATTGTGTTCAGCAAATTAAGATATTGTACTATTCCTAACAGGCTAGTGAACACCCTAAATTACCTATGTCTCTAATAAGCCACAATTTGTCAATGGTCCATATGAACTAAAGTATTGGCTACAGTACACATAATTGTCGAATTTGCCTTTAGCACTAAAGCCAGCCCAGAAGATAGGTGACTTGATCTGTATATGCACAGCTCACTAATTATACAGAAAATCCGCTTATTGTCGACCACTGTTTATTGACACCTGGATGGCAAGAGATCACAGAAAGGATTAGCTGCAGCATTTAAAAGTGACTTATTTTTATCAGTATTTATGAGTGAATTAAGATGTTTAATCTTGCAATTGAGACTTCCAGGAAAAGGAAAGCTCATTTCATGAATAGGATCGTGATTTTAAGGGATTCAAAGAGAGGATGATGAAAAAGCCATAGCTGTGCAATGGGGACATTTGATCTGACCATGATCTGCACTGGATTAAAGTGATCAAGTCTGGCCCACTGTCAAATGTACAACTGATGCTGACAAACGCCCAGTTCGATGGGGACACCATAAGGGAAAATTAAGACCTTAATCAACAGGAAGTAGGATCTACTATTGACAGGACCTACTGGAAACACCCCATGTGGTTTCCAAAAGCCATATTTGCATTCAAGATATTGATTTGGTACAAAAGCTAGGACATTGAGCCCTTGAAAAATTATGCAACTGAGCTAAGAAATATCTTAGATTTTACTTAAAAAGAAAGAAAGAAAGAATGATCTGATCTCAAACAACCTCAAGTCATGAAATTCTTCCAGCAGGAAATGCACATGTGAGTGAATAGTGTTTATTCTATTTGGATTAGTACTTTTTGTGAACAAATGTGTTCGTTTAGGACATCATTTGATTTGAAATGGATTACATACATGTAAGTTTGTAAATTAGTTCTTCTGTTATTCCATGTTCTGGAATTGTTAAAAGTGTGCTGCACGTAGTGTGACATCACTCAGTTGCTAACCATATGTAACTGATATTTTGAACTGAAAACAAGATATAAAAAAATGACTTGCCATTATTCAGTGCACAGGTTACAGTTACATGTTTATTTATTTACACGGAAAATGGGTGTAAATATGTGATTGTGAGCTCCTCATTAAAAAAGTTTTTAATGTCATGCTGCATTGGCCTCAAGAGCAATGTAAATTTAATCTTTTCTTTTGCATGTGATTACAACATTTTTAATCACTTTAAACATGATTTAGCTGTAGATATAAATTAAAACCTGCAAGGATATTTATTAAAATAAGGTGTTTATATCATTGGTTTTAATGTTACTCATGATTTGATCTATTATGTATAGCCAATATTGGTTGATAGAAAGCAAACTAAGCTTGGTATAGTTTTATTTACTTTTAAAAAATATTATTTTCAGATATAATTAAATGTATCAATACCATGCAGTAAAAAGCCCATAATACACATAAACTAAAAGTTTTACTATATATTTGGCTGACATTTTGTTTACCACTCCCAACCCCCAAATACCCAAGTACATTCAATATTTTGATCATTTTTGCTATACCGCTGATCGGTTATTAATGCGGTCAGCATTGGACCCCCCTCCCCCCAATTACCACATTATAATGGGGGAGAGCTGTAGTAGTAATATAAGTCTGCTCCCTCCAAAATCAGGCCCTACTATAAAGACAAAAATTGGTGTTTTCTGTATATCTCAAATAAACACAGGGCAATCACTCTTGCCTATTACCTCCCTTACTACTACCATATGTAGCTAGCTTTTCAGTTCAGCATTATGCCAATGAGAATGCTTGTATGGGGTGGATGGGAGGGTTTTTAAGTAATGTGGTCGGGTATATATTCTACTTTCTCCTTCAAATACATTCCTCAATCACATTAATGTTAGGAGAATAGTTAACAGGAGGTTGGAATGCTTAGCATCCTACCCCATCTTCGCTAGCCAAGGTTCCGATATGACAACCTTATCTACAATTTGGCAGGTTGAACAGATATACTGGTGCTTTGTCCTAGCGACATCTATTAGATTTCATGAGCTGCTTCCATTAGTATGTAATGCCAGCTTACCAATAGTGTGGTGTATTGTACATCGCCCAAAAATGGTGGAGGCAATTGACTTAAAAAGGAAACTTTGGAAGTTTAACATCAAAGAATGACAATGTACCAGAGGGAAGCCATTACAGATGTATTTGAGTGAAAGGTATTTGTGCAAACATGGACCAGCACTAGAAAATTGCTTATTTATCAGTCCATTCAAGTTGTGTGCTCCATTTGTTTTGATCATGTAGAACAGTGTTCAAATATGATCAACTTAATTTTGATTGGATGTGGTGGCTTGCCGACACATCCAATAAAATTCACAGCCTCGAAGCACAGAAATATCTGCTCAATACACCAGGGTGTAGATAGGGTTATCACACTGAAACTTTGGCTAGCAAAGATAATCCTATCCATACCTCAAGTATCCGTCTGGGAAAGAATTATTGGATTACCTATGTGAAAGATAAGCCGCTTGCATATTTAACAGAAAACAGTATATGGTCACATGAACTGTAATCCACTCTATAAGTTTAAGAAGATGATTAATGAAATCTTCTCACCATCAAAGTTCACTAGCAAATCCAGTGAAGCTAAGAGGCTGTGTTGGTTTAATTGGGTCAAGTGGTCATTTTGGCCGCAGCCATGGGACCCACTAGATTCTGGTGTAGTCTTTGCAGAAATGAAATCCCAATGACAAAAAATCTGGAAGCTCCATGCTTGCCAACCTGTGATGTCTTGGACTGAAATGTTTAGTTTGAATGCAAGGCTTGCAGAGATGTGAAACTGAAATTCTCATGAGGCAACTCTGATCTTTGGAGATGTCAGAGTATTCTGAGCATATAACCCAAGAAAATCTGGCTTGGGAGATGATTGCCTGTTTTCTCAACTTCACAGGGAGAAAGAGTCCTTTGTGTATGCAATGACTTTTCTCTCTGCTCTTGAAGTAGTGCTTAAGGGCATGGACAGGATCTTGATGGTTGAGTCATGAGGGTCACCAAAGCATCAAATCTGAACTGAATATAGTTGAGTTCAACTGAAGAGGCAAGTTGCTCAACATGCAAGCAAAAGCTAAAACGATCAGGAAATAGGTTAGTATGATAACAGCTTCAGCAAGGTCCAGACCAATGGCTCCTTTTCCTCTTTGTGGAGCCTGAGAAAAATTTGCTGGTTGCGGGATTGAGGCATGTTTGTGTGTGTGTTTTTTTTAAAAAATTTTAATGCAGCTTTAACAGTTTTAGTCATATCACTATGATGTCTGCATTGTGGCAGTCTACAGTGATGTCTTGCACTGAGGCATCATGTCGCAGACATGGGAGCATGATGTCCCACCCAGTCACATTACCCTGACACCAGGTCAACTAGTCATAACACTAACCTCTTAATGCTGAGCACTAAATGAGGTAGCTGCTAGTAACATTTTTATAAGTCTTTGGTATGACTTGGTCAGGGTTCAAACCCACCCACCCCCTCATCAGACGTAGATACTCTAACCACTTAAGCCACTGGAGTGGTCTGAGAGACTGAGGCACTCAAATGGATGATATTACTGACTCAACACTAGTCCCTGAAAACATGCCCCTTTCTCTCATAAGCAATTCGAGTGGAGGGCCATTTTGCTCTCAAGATTCTCTCCACAAGGGGTCGGGGAGGGTGGGCAAGTGCCCATAACCTCTTCAAAATAATTGATAGTGCATCCACAGCCCAAGTTCATCTTGTTGCGAAAGATCGACTATTGCAAATCTCCAATCAAATAAATGAAGAGATCATTCCATATGGATAACCTGACCCTTTCTTGGGAGAATGTCACTGAGGATGCTAAGTCTGCTTGGAATGTGTTGGATTATCATGTTGATTTGAAGTTGGCAGCACTGATGAAAAAAACTGTCAAAACACAGACAGGTCTGACAAGTTGGTGCCCTCCGCCCGTCCAATATAATCAGAATTGACTTCTCGCAGAGTCTGTCCCCAATGATGTACATCATCTGTACATACTGTCATTTCTGGATGGGTGTTTTCCAGAGGAATTATTTTTGTAAAAACAACTGTGGTTGCACCACTGACATAGCAATGTTCATACTTCGTACTTGATAGTGACATTTTGATTGAGTGGACTGGAGAAGCTACCACTGAGCCAGCAAAGTAATTTGTAATGGGTGCATAAAAGAAGATCAGTGGGACATCCACTGCATTGAATAACCTAAGGAGTTGCAAGAATTCTCTTGCTGAAATTCCCATTCAGTTGGAAACAACTAAGAGTTTGACAATCCACATGAGGAAGAGGGTTATGTACATGACTGAGATTGGTTATAATGTCCATACCCAGCTGGATAACACTCTGGGATGGGTGAAAGTCAGATTTTCTCAATTCACAAGAAAATTGAAAAAAATTGAGAGGATTCAATCTTCTGTCTCTGAGGAGAACAGAAGTTACCATATGTTTTTGAAGATTGTCCAGATACATCACCACTGCTGTTGAGGAAGTCAAGCAGAACAGGGTGACAACACAATCCATAATATGTTATGACCTACAGTTGATATTTAGACTGAACAGAAGACTTGAAATTGGTAAACTTGTTATGGTGTAAAAACCAAAGAAAATTTTGTGAAGTTGTGTGAATAGGGACATGAAAGTAGGCATCCATGAAATTGAGATTGATGACATACTTGTCCCTTCATGATGGAGAGATGATTAGATCTCACCATCTCTGTCTTGAACCTCTCTGGAAGAATGAATTCATTGAGGTGACTGAAGTCTATGATCGACCTCAGTATGCTGTTAGCCTTTTTGGTATGGAACTGCAGTAAATAGAAACGAGAATTATGGTTTTCATACAATCTCCTCTGTCTGTTGGTTGATAAGATCTGTATTTACTGCAGAAAATCTTTGTCTTTCTCCTGTTTTGATGGTGCATCCATTTGAAGGGGAGAAAAACAAAGAGGTGAGGTGTAAAAAATAAAATCTGAAACCCCTCTGAAAAAACCTGGATCACCGATTTGTTTTGCAGCAATAGGCTGATCCAATGTGATCTGAAAACTGCACAAGTCTGGCACCTCTCAGCAGACTGTCTGGGAGTGATGAGGTATTAAGCAGGGGAGACAGGAGGCTTGAGGGTGGAGAAATTTGATTTCAAACTTCCCCTGTAAGGGTGCCTTATAAAACAGTTTGGTTGTCATCTGCTGGCATGAGGATAAGATCTGAATGACACATGGAATGTAGAAGATCCCTTTGTTTGGCTTTCTTATCTTTCATTTGATGTGGCTGAGACAGCTGGGACAACAAAATGCAGAAAGAAATAATGAAACCATGCTAACTTCCGGTATATTGTGTCTTGCTGGTTTGTTACAGTCTTTCCCACTTTAATTATATCCAGGAAAATATATTCAGATTTAAAAATAAAAAAAATGGAAAAAATCTACAAGTATATTTTTAAAAAATGAATTCTAACTAAATCTGGAAAGGTTCCATCTCTGCCTAGCTGGGACATCCCTGCTGGCTGGACATCTGGGATGGCTCTAGATGGCAAATTCATAGTCAAAAAATGGATCAAATGGATCTGGCAAAAAACTCAAACACCTGGACTTGCTGGCCCTAAGACCATGTTCAAACATGCAGGGGACATACACCCACTGGACTGCCTAAGATTGAGGGGGGTGGAGGGTTTGACTCCACAAAGAGTCAGAAAAACCTGTACATGCAAGAGATGGAAACATGGGTAAACTTTATAACTGCACTGTTGTCTCATGAACCAGACAAAGTATCTGTTGAAAGGTGGTAGACTCCAAAACCTCAACATTTTGTTCTCTCATTTTGAATCAAGTAAATGTAAACATGTATGTTGTAAACATACTTTTGTAGGGTTAGGACCCCAGTAATGCCCCTACAAGGTTTGCAAGAGTGCATAAGATATATACTTTATCTCTGCGACATTGCTTTCTTTTAACTTTCATTACAACTGTTTTCTGTAAAACGGCAGTCTAGATGTCTTCTGACCCCATAGTGCACACATTGCAAGGATGAGATGAAGTACATTTGGTACATGCTAAATAAGACATGTATGTATCTTCCATTGCCTAAATTTCTTGCATTTAATGTACCTGGTCAACATTTTTTACTGAGAAAAAAAAGGACAGCATAAATAAACAATTCAGTATGTTAAGAAGTCACTAATTCAACACCCTTACTAACAGAGTTAAAAAAAAAAGGCAGTGTTGTGCTAAATCATGAATGACATGTTCAAGGATAGTGTGTTTTAAACATGGTCAAATAAGATGAAGTCTGAGAATGTAATGATTTCACTCAAAATTTAAAAAATAAGTAAAAAGATGCATAAACCGTTAGAGGAATCGTTAATACACACAATAAATCAAAATTCCTGGGTGGATGGTCAGTTTTGACACTGATAATGGCATGGAATACTGGGAGGTATCACATATGAAGTTGATAGTATGGACGTAAAGTTTAAAAACTAGTGACACCTAATGGTGGCAAGAGGAGGTAATGGGCAAGAGTTATTGCACTTTGTATATATATATATATATGAGAGTGACAGAAACGACAAATTTTTGTCTATTTAGTAGGGCTTGATTCAGGAGGTAGCAAACTTAAATCCTTAATTTTAATGCAATTGGGAAATATATCTGATGGAGAAATGGATCAGCACAGTGCATAGCATATATGCATTTCGAATGGGAATAGTGGCATGAAAATGCTAAAATAATTGAATTTACTGTTTTTGTACATAATGTAAACATCTAGAGTTTCAAATATTAGCCCAAGATTTATAAATTTTGTATGTCATGCTTATAAGACAACTCTTACTCTGCATGAATCTAATTTTCAGTGAAAAACATCGACATATAAGTATATGGTATATTATAAATTACAGATGAGTAAAGCAATGTGTACAAGAACTGACATTGATGCGACCAAGTAGAGCAAATCTCAAGTTTTAGAAAATCTAGTATAATCAGCATCTCCATGACCTAAAGTTTGTGTGAATTAATGCTAAAGAACTGTACACTATATTGTCACTTAGCCTCTAATATCAGTATCTGTGAAGCCAATGCCCTTGGTAAATCTGAACATTTTCACATAAATTTCTTTACTTACAGCCTTTCCTCATGAACGAAATCCCAGAGTTTGGTTAACAAGTCCTCCTTTGTAGCTTAAAAATGAAAGCGTGACACATCTGAATACAAGTTGTAATTATTTGATTATAAGGATTAATTTTGATTTACCCTAGACAGCTTTATATATCTCATTTATCCACAATCATATACTCTTCAGTACTGCATCAGAGTTTAGAAGTCTGAGGGATATTTCTTCACTTTTCAAACATTTGTTGTCATTCAAGGGAGCAGGCCATTTAAGTGGGAAAATATCTCCTGGCCAACTGTATGAACAAACTATGGGCAAGGGAACAATATTAGTGTTGACCACTACTTCGCACTCAACTCACCGTATCACAAGATATAGATTTCAAATCCTGGTGTTTCCCTGGTATTGTGGGAAGGCAGTATGGCTGAAATTAGAAATATGAATAAATTGCACACAAACTAGACCGCACAAACAAAATAAAGAGAACATACTGTGATCAATACATTATCTGGTAATGAGAAGTTTAAAATTCATGAAAATCTGAAAACTCTTATTAAAGAAAATTCTGGATCTGTTAAGTTGTAATTGCAAAGTGTTCATTTTTCCATCCAGAAAAATATCTGGGTACAAGTGAAAATTAAGGGGAATTCCCCACCTTCATTTAAAAAAAGAGGGGTGTATTAAATGGAGGGATTTAACAAAGGCATACATGTAAAGCTTGCAAATATGATGTCCAATGTTTGCACATTTGATTGTTTAACTCTGTTGTTCAGAAATTAGTGTCAATACTGCAATCAATTTTGAGTCAGAACTATAACTTTTAGCAGCTGATGACCTGTGCAAAAAAAATCCAGTACAAATTGGCTCCATCTGTACAACTGTAGGTAAATTTACATTATTCACTCATGTGTTCTGTAGCTTTCAACAGTGTGTTCATCTGCCTAGCAAATACTTTAACATTGTTGATACTGCCATTGCCAAAAAGGTGCCACCTCAGCTATGTTATGTACCACAAAATTAATGGCAATGCAAAACTTTAGTAAATGCACACAAAAAGCTAGTTTATATGACTCGGGAGAAATGCTTGTCCTCTCATCCTGACTGGTAAAAAACTAGATGGACCAAGTAAAAGTTTAGCATGTATTTTTCCTTGGGATAAGTATATGCAGATACACCCCATAAGAATCAATGTGAATGCATTTTCTACCCTTAACATGCACCTAAGTTCAACATCTCTTAATATTTGGCATGCCTCAATTATAAATAACCTTTGCCTAATTTGCCTACTTGTTGCCAGTCAAAACATTTCACAAAGAAATGACTTTGCTTTGTTTTACACAGGTACCCTATGCATGATTGATACAAAAATGTGCGATTATCAAGAACATATTATGATGCATTTTTCACACCTTGCCCTCAGTTTCTTAATGGTGTTCGCATTTTGAAGAGGCACTCTTCAGTAATTTAGGCATCATTTTGATGTAGAGAAAGTTTCCCTTTCAATGAGCTGTCACACACCTTTATGACCTCTGAGAAGTTAGGAGACAAAGAATATCATGTTTTTCATTTTCATCAGGTCAGGCAATACAGCAGAACCTGTCATGAGCGACCTCTGCTATGAGCGACCACCTGTCATGTACGACCACAATCGTAATGCACGGATCGATTTTATCATATAAAGGCTCTGCTATGAGCGACCACCTGCTGAACGCGACCAGCGACCGTGATTTCTTGGCAAAATATGCATTTCGACACTGCTATGAACGACCACATCACAAAAAAACGAGGATAAACTCCACCAACCCTTATTTAATCCCTGTAAGAACGACCACTCATACCATTCTAAATATAAAAATAAAAATAAAAATAAAAAATAGGCTGGCTACTGATCTCTGAAATTGTTTTAGCTAGGCTTATAGTGATTTACAGTTTCTGTCGTAAACCAGACTAAAGTATATGTAGATGGAATCAGGCCACAATTAATAATTCCGGTTCAGTACCCACGAATGTAGTCCCAGTCTATTTTTAGATCATTTTTTCCTGTCTCCATTTGGTGGTGATACAAGAGTTAGATTTAGGCATTTTTGGTAAGGATTTAAAGGCAATTGTTTATTCGTTAGAATATGAGCTTATGGTGTGGTTGTCTGTGTGTATTTCGGCGACAGTTCACAGTGAGTAATAAGGCCTTGGTGATGATCCGGAAGTGAAATCTGTGTTCCATTGCATGGTGTTTTGTTTACAATTCAGTCTCTCAAAAATATGCAGGTCAACCCTTGACAAAAACTTCACCGTAAAGTCATCTTTGAAGGTATTTTAGATTAGCATATGATTTGTATTGATTGTCACACAGTGGAAAGTTCAGTACTGAGAAACAAATGTAGAGAATATATAGTAAAATTAATTGTGTTCTATGGCCTGTCAGGGCAGTATTTGAGTAAAGTTTAAACTGGTATAAAATCTTTATTATTAATGATAGACACATGAAATTTTAATGTGTTATATATATTGACTTTAAAAATATAAGAATGAAATTAAAAATAAGAAATTAATTTTTATTTTAAAAATTTAAATGAAATTTAAAAAAAAATTAAAAAATAAAATTTTTCCACCAAAAATGCACATATATAATATTTATTGGGAATGATATTAAATGATATCAGCATGTATATACTCCTACACCATATACAAGCTCCAATGATGGATATTTGTCAAATTTTGTCAGAGAAAATATCTTTGTAAGTCAAAATGAGACCTTCATTTAAAATACATGAAGACAAAATTCTATTTTGTATTGTACCTTTAGGTCATTGAAACTATTTATTTGGGGTCCAAACAGTTAATTTATGTGTTTATGATGGGGTGATTTCCTGAGTAACACATATCTGCTTGTATAGCTTTCAGTAATTGTTTATAAACATAGTTATAGGGTATTTAATGAGAGGACAGAGATGAAGACTTTATACTAGAACCTGCTCAAGTTCTCTACAAAATCATATTAAGCTGTCAGAGAATGAAATACAGGTCAAAGAAATAAAATATACTTTCCCCAGGTATATTTACCCTTGCATGTAAGAAAACAGCAAAATAATTTAAGTTGAACACAAAATACATTCCATTTTATTGTTCAGTTGCTTTAAGATATTGATTGATGTAGTGCGGCATTGTGGCCTAGATGATATGGGAATTCTAATGATCCATTTTGCTTTATGCATTATTAATTACTAATAATATTTGTTAACTGACACTCTAAAGATTACATAAGAAATATTCAAACAGATTATTTGAATTTAACTTTGTACAACTAATTTTAACATGGTTACATAGCTGACATGAACAAATATGCATATATTTTAGAATGTTTGGGATCAAAAGTTGACATTCAGTACTTCATATAGGCTGACATTGTACCTATAGTGAATCTGTAAGGCTCAGTTCTGGCTGTGTGCACTTCAAATATCCCATGATGTTATTTTCATCATGAATATACCGCTGTATGGTAACATATTTCAATTTAGTACTTTGACAGAGTGCAGTATTGCAGCATCAGCTGATATCTGATTCCACTGAATCATTGAGCTTAATAACTGGTAACCAACACTCTTAAAAATACACTAAAAATGCTCAAACAGATCATTTGAATTATGTTTCCACATGTGATTTTAACAAGTACATTGCATATGTCCCACACATGCAAATGTCCATCCTTGTTTACAAGTTTTAGGGATCAGAATTTCACATTTGATTGATGATATAGGATCTGTTGGTACCTATAGTTGATCTGTGTGGCCACATTTGGCTGTATTCACTCGCAATATCCAAAATTGTCATTTTCCTCATGAATAAGATTGCTTATAGTAATAAATTTTAATTTGGTACATTGTCATTTGACTTTCCAGTATACTGGTATGTACTAATATTTGCACCAATGATCAAACCTCACCGTTCCAACATTGCCTTAAACTTTATGATACATACTCTACCTGATTAGTTATTTAACCTGTAAATGGCTAAATATGCTTGTAGAAACCTCATCTATTTTTAGGATGCATTTATCACTTTAATACATGCCCATTGCTTCACATTTCTGAGTGTCACTCTGTCAAGTTTACTATTTTTCCCATGTTTGCAACCTGAATGTTATTTTGAAATCACCATATCTAACACATTTTAACTTCATTTGCCTACATCTTACTGTTTTCTAGAATTAAGTGAAACATGTTATATCTTTTCAGGTCTAGCCTGGTATCTGGCACAAAGTGTTAGAGTTGGATCAGTTTGGAAGCTCTCCAGTAGTCCGGTGGTGATAGCAAGGTCTCATAAGGACATGTGCAGTGTACTGCTGTAAGTGACCAAGATTAGTTCATATCAGCACACTGATATACAGCACCTCAAAGACATGGCTTAGATCTTCATGAGAGAGATTCACACCATTGTTCAGTAAGGTGGAACCTCCCTGAAACTGTATTTTCCTATCACATAGTTGACTTTTGTAGTTATCGACATTAAAATGGAATGCATTTTTGCTATAAAACATGGCAGTGGTCCCATCAAAACTTTAAATTTGAGTGCGCTATTAGTTATACAAACAACTGCCCAAGTACCTGACACAATAAATGTGGAACATAGCACCTGTCATTGTTTCTTTAGTGTGTCCACCTATATGCATCTGGATAGGCATATTGCAATTTGCTGCCAAAATCACTGTGAGCTATCATGCTTCAGTACCCCTGGGAAAAATGTTATCAGTTGTACAGACCCAAACTACCATTTGTTTTAAATACATTCATTAATCAACTTTGCTGCCTTAAATTTGTCAAACTGAATGTTATAACTTGTGTGAAAATTTAATTTTTTAAAAAAAATTAGTCTTTAAAATTTAAATGTTTATTTAAATTTCCATTAAAATTTAATATATCAATATTTTTTAACTTCAAACATATTTTCAGACAGGCCTTATCATGTATTACAATTAGGTTTTTACTGCATTGAAAAATTCCTATAATTAAGGAAGATATAGCAAATTTAGTTTTGGTTTCTCAAGAACACTTGGACCACAACTTGCACCCTGTGGTACACCAGCACTACACACTTTCTGACAGCTGTCTCATGTCTTGCTTGCAAGGAAATTCCAAAAGACTTCATGTATGAAGTTGAAATAGGTGTGGCATGCAAATATAAAAGTTTGACTAAAAAACTGAGCCTGTCAGGAATCAGGCCACAATTAATAATTCTGGTTCAGCACCCACGAATGTAGTCCCAGTCTATTTTTAGATCATTTTATCCTGTCTCCGTTTGGTGGTGATACAAGAGTTAGATTTAGGCATTCTTGATAAGGATTTAAAGGCAGTTGTTTATTCTTTAGAATATGAGCTTATGGTGTGGTTGTCTGTGTGTATTTCGGCAACAGTTCACAGTGAGTAATAAGGCCTTGGTGATGATCCGGAAGTGAAATCTGTGTTCCATTGCATGGTGTTTTGTTTACAATTCAGTCTCTCAAAAAAATGCAGGTCAACCCTTGACAAGAACTTCACCGTAAAGTCATCTTTGAAGGTATTTTAGATTAGCATATGATTTGTATTGATTGTCACACAGTGGAAAGTTCAGTACTGAGAAACAAATGTAGAGAATATATAGCAAAATTAATTGTGTTCTATGGCCAGATTATTTCCTAGCCTGGTTCCCTGATTCGTATGCTCCCTGTGTTGTTCTCCGTTATTCGTATAGGGGTGAGGAACGCAGAAAGCATACAGAACAGGGAACCAGACTAATTATTCCCACACTTAACTTGCTTCCTGGCCGTTGTAGGACCTGGCATCCCTATGACGACTGTATCATGAGAACAGACAGACACCAGTGACCTTTATGTAATCATTTATTACAATGACCGCTTGATTAGTATAGATTGTTCTGATCAAAAACAAACATAAAAGGAATATTAAAAAAAAGGATTGTTGCTACCGGTGATAGATGCTACAGTCTGTAAACCAGGCTAATGTACATGTCATGAAATGCCGTTGAAGTGCCAAAGTTGACAAAGTGGCAGCGTATATTGTTTGTCTCGAGTTAATCAGTATTGCCGGGGGTGAATAAGGTCATTGTCTATTAAACCAGCAAGAGAGAATCATTTGCGGGATTCGATTGATAGTGCTCAAGACTTGTGATGTTTGTTCTCCCCCCTCCCATGTTAAGTGATGACATCCCAATCACAAAGCTGTCGTCTATTCAAGTTGCTGTGACCGGGTTACACACTTTGCTTACAGAGTTAACCCCTGTATGTCATCTTTTAATGAAGCCGTTGACTTTTGTCACTGAGTAAATGGTTCTGTTTCTGGATGAGATAATTTTTTTTTTTTTATTAAATGTTAGATATGCAATGCACATGTATAGATTTTTCATATTTTCCCACAGCCACTGTCTTTACGTTTGATATTACAACTGAGCACTAATAATTTTAACACCTAGAATTTTAATAACAATGGACGAACCTCCAACTAAAAAGAGACAAATTTTAATGCTGGAGAAAATAATGTAACTGAAAGAAGTGAAAAAGTGCAGACCACTTGCAAAAAAGCAGTTTAAACGTTGGTAAAACAAATTTAGGTTGTTATAAAGGAAAACGAGTAATTCAGAAACAATTTCATATGCTAAACTATGTGATCTTCAAATGTAAATGTGATTTCATGTTTAATGATAGAAGTATATCTTTATTACAATATAATTTTGTTTTTAGATGAATGCATACAATATTTTAGCAACAACTACTAATAAAGAATAAAATGTATGTACAGTGATTGTGGTTATTTTTCTTGAAATTATTCTGAAACTGGACCTTGGAAACGTATTTTGTACAAACCTGCTATGAAAGACCACCTGTCTTGAGAGACTGCTTTTTGTTGGCAGAAGGGGCGGTCTCTCATAACAGGTTTTACTGTATTACAGTTGCCCCATAAAACTGGTATATTCCAGACTGAAGCTTTATTGATAACATTGCTTACTTACCAACTGCTAGAGCATATACTATATGTGTTAAAGTAGTATGAAAGTATCTGTTTTGGATTTTTCTGCCCCTCTGGGTCCCTGATGCCTATCAAAGCCTCTAACCCCCCATGACCTTTTTTAGCCCATATGTGACTCATGTATGTTTAGCAATTTATACGGTACCAATCAATACACACTACAGCCCCAGGTAATTAATGAATTTACTGTAGAAGCTAATGTGTTTTTGATTGATAACCAGTTCTATGCATGAAATTTATTTTTTATTTAGCTTTTACTCTTTGTAACTCAATGCTGTTTCTTATTTGTGCTCATAATTTTCTGTGATTTTCCATTTCTGCCAGCACAGTCTCAAACTCAGATGCACTGATTATTTTATCTTTGATTGCTACCAAGTACAGTTTACTGATCTTATGGAGATTGTTCTGTGTGGCTGCCAACAATTCGGAATAGGTGCATAGTACTCATAAATGCAATCACAATGAAATTAATTTGTTAGCATCACCAGAGACACTGGTTACTATCATTACAGCCCCTACAATAATTCTGACTGGTGCACCTACCATGGTTGATAATGCCAAGCTTCCACAAGAATACCAACTGTTATTTCCACAGCAAGACCGCAAATATCATCTATGATAAAACATGCACGTTTGTATTTTATGATCAGTGCGGTTCTTTTTTGTAATTTCATTTTGCAGCTGTTGTTCCACTTCAATTATTTTTTTCACATCGTTAAGATTGAGGGTCCATCATAGCTCTTCTATTAATAATACAATCGCATATTTTAATTGTATGACAGTCAGACCTTGTTTGGTCTCATCATCACAAGGAGGTGCAATACACAGACACACACACACTTCTAGTCAATTATCCTTTTTTTACTGGTAAAACTGTCATACAATGATAAAAAAAACCTTTGTTTCTTGAATATTTAAATCTCTGCCCATTATGTGTTCTGGTACTCCTTTAATTGAAAAACACAGAGATTATGCCAGAACCTTTTACACCTAACAACTGAAATTGCCCAATAACTGTTAACCAGACAAGTGTGTCCTTGTTAAACAACAGTCAAGACCAGCTGAGTCAATGTTGGTTTAGAATATTCGTTAGTAAACAAACTGGGGTGGATACATTGGTGAATGCCATTTCACCACTGTAGAAATAATCCCAGAGAGGTTTGCATCTGCTGCTCCAGTTAATGCTTGAGTATTTTCACATGCATGTGGGATGATTCCAAGCTGGCCTAGAATTAGCAGTGGTACATTAGGGTGGTTCCAAACAGAAATTTCTACTTCAACCTTAACAAAATCACGTGACAGTTCATACAAGGGCTTGGTAACACCACTCTGACACAGATATTTCTCAAAAAGTAAAATTGTTATCAATGTTATCAACATTTACGTATGCTGCCAGCTGATCTAACACCCAAATGGTAAAAAATTCTACAGCCACATCACTGTGGTCAGATTCCATTATGCATATAATAATGATAAAATCTAATCTTTAACACAAATACCAAAGATGGTTATGTTCCCATCAGGATAAACTCTGGGTCATTCGAATCAAATTTCATCTCTGACAACTAATGATGCTGATAATGCAACAGTGTAAGAATTTATAATAAAACTATCCAGCTTATTAATTTGTAATATTAATGGTACATAATCAGCATCAGCATACCGCTTATCATTTATGAATATTCACATTCGACCCTATGTGCCTTTAGTTCCAGTTATGATAAACAAGTATGATCTGGACTTGAACACCTTTAAGATGTGACACTTATGTCTATCAAAAACATTTTCAGTAAAGTGAAAATAAATAAACTGCTTACTAAGATTGTTTCACCCGATTTTCCTTTCTTTCTTTGATTAACATACCTTCAATCTGACCCAACTAACCTGCAAAATTGCGGTGGTGCTGGCAAGTTAGCAATTTTTTGTTTTGTTTGAGCAATATGTTCATCTACATATTGTTTTGTTGTAACCTAAGTATCCAGTCTTTGATATGAGCAACTGACATGCCACTATCTGATTCCACCATTGTCAATGATCTCAGCCGGGTTCTTTGCAACAGCACCTTTCATTAGAAGTTAAGTTTGCCATTGTGATCTTCAAAAATCAGAAGCTCACTTGGATCAACACCAACATGACTAGTAAGAAAGTGATGGCTGAAAGGATGAGGAGGCATACCCTCCCATCTGCAGTGGGGATCTAGTCACCCCCGGTCCCTGATCGTTATCAGATTCTATGAATTATATTATCTGACAAAGAATACCACCGCCAGCCCTATGAATTTCTATGGTAGTACATCAGCACTTCTATTTAACTCCTCCTGAATATTCCAGTTTAATAATGCTACAAGCTAAATGTTTCCTACTACCTAAGTGTCTATACACTTTAACCTATCTGAACATAATTAAAACTAAACTGACAGATAATATAAATTTTCTTATCTGATACAAAGTTCTCAAGTAGCAATATTAATTGGAAAGACAGAGATTTATATTGGATTTACCAATTTATATGCAAGTACACTGAGACAACAAGGACCACTTTGTCATCCAGTATTTGGGTGCACAGGTGGCTGAAGAGGCCAAAGTGTGCCATGAATGTTCTATGGCAATGTGGACAGGGGATGGCAGCAATGCCGATCATTGAGTCACTGGCTTGGGCTTTCCTGGCCTGCCTCCATTGTTCTGCTGCAGCTGTCCTGTTGTCCTTGCAAGCTGCAGCACCTTTTCCAATGGAGGAGCACCACACGCCCCTGTCTTGGGCAGTCGGCTCTATGACAGTGCTTTTGCTAAAATCCTTCAATAACGGCTTCAGGGTGACCTTGCAGCCTTTCCTCTGGCCTCCTTCAGAGCATTTCCCTTGTTTAAGCTCACCATAAAAGAGCTTTTTGGGAAGCCAGTGGTCTGGCATGCGAGCTACATGGCTTGTCCATTGCAAATGTGATTGCATCAGGATGGTGTAGATACTGGGCAGGCTTGCTTGGGCAAGGACCTGAGTATCTGAGATGCTGTTTTGTCAATTGATGTTGAGAAATCTTCTGAGGCAAGCTGTGTGGAAGTGGTTCAGCTTCTTTGCATGGCACTGTTAAACTGTCCAGGTTTTGCAGGCATATAGTATTATTGCAAGTACTATAGTTCTGTACACCTTCAGCTGTGTCTGTAGACTAATGCCTCTTCTTTTCCAGACACTGGCATGTAGTCTGCTGAAGGCTGCACTGGCCTTTGCAATCCATGTATTAACTTCATCATTGATTACGACATTCTGGAACACAGTGCTGCCAAGATAGGTGAACTTGCTCACTACACTCAGCATGCAGTTTCCCTGGGTAGCTGATAAATTACTTCAGTTTTCTTCGTGTTGGTCACAATGCCAAATTTGTGCAAGCATCAGAGAACTTGTTTACACTGCAGACAATCAATGGCTTCATCATTGTTGGATGTTGGGTGATTCAGGACGTAGGTGAAGTGATCAGCCCAACTTCGAGGATCTTCTCTTTGTCACTGTTCAGCATGCTCTCATCCATACCGAGGAGAGGGGATGATCCTGAGGATGAAGGGTCACAGACTTCATTCAGTGTGTCATAAAACTTCTTCATATCATGCTTGTCAGAGTAGTATTGGATCTCATCAGCTTTGCTACTGTTATGTATATTTAACTGAACTATTTGTCCGTTAGTTTTAAATTTTTTTAATTTCATTATATGTTACAGTAAAAACTGTCATGAGCAACCTCTGCTATTAGCGACCACCTGTCATTTCCGACCACAATCATAATGCATGGATCGATTTTATTATATAAACACTCTGTTATGAGTGACCACCTGCTGAACGCGACCAGCGACCACGATGTCTTGGCAAAATATGCATTTCGACACTGCTATGAACGACCGCATCACAAAAACGAGGATAAACTCCACCGACCTTTATTTAATCCCTGTAAGAACGACCGCTCATACTATTCTAAATAAAAACAAACAAATTTTAAAAAATAGGCTGGCTACCGATGTGTGAATATTCTAGCTATGCTTTTAGTGTTTTATAGTTTCTGTCGTAAACCAGACCAAAGTATATGTAGATTATTTCCTAGTCTGGTTCCCTGCTTGGTATGCTCCCTGCGTTGTTCTCCGTTATTCGTATAGGGGTGAGCAACGAAGGGAGCATTCAAAGCAGGGAACCAAACTAATTATTCCCCGCACTTAGCCTGCTTCCCGGCCTTAACATCAGAACCCGACATCCATGTGAACGACCGTATCGCGAGAACAGACGGACACCAGTGACCTATATGTAATCAATTGTTACAACGACCGCTTGATTAGTAATGATTGTTCTGATCAAAAACAAGCATAAAAGGAATATTAAAAAAAAAAAAAAAGAATTGTTGCTACCAGTGATGGGTGCTACAGTCCGTAAACCAGGCTAATGTACATGTCATGAATTGTCGTTATGGTGCCAAAGTTGACGTAGTGGTCGCATATATTGTTTGTCTTTAGAGTTAATCCGTATTGCCTTGGGTGAACAAGGTCATTGTCTATTAAACCAGCAAGAGAGAATCGTTTGTGGGATTCGACTGATAATGTTCAAGACTTGTGATGTTTGTTGTTTTTTCCCCCAATGTTAAGTGATTACAGCCCAATCACAAAACTGTCGTCTATTCAAGTTGGTGCGACTGGGTTACAGACTTAGCTTATAGAGTTAATCCTAGTATGTCATCTTTGAATGAAGCCGTTAACTTTTGTCCCTGAGTAAATGGTTCTGTTTCTGGATGAGATAATTGTTTCTTTTTATTTCATTAATTGTTAGATATGCAATGCACATGTATAGATTTTTCATATTTTCCCACAGCCCAGTCAAAACCGTCTTTACATTCGATATTACAACTGAGCACTAATAATTTTAACACCTAGAACCTTAATGACATTGGACAAACCTCCAACTAAAAAGAGACAAATTTTAAGGCTGGAGAAAATAATTATTGTAACTGAAAGAAGTGAAAAAGAGCAGACCGCTTGCAAAAAAGCAGTTTAAACGTTGGTAAATCAAATTTAGGTTGTTATAAAGAAAAAGAAGTAATTCAGAAACGATTTCATATGCTAATATATGTGATCTTCAAATGTAAATGTGATTTCTTGTTTAATGACAGAAGTATATCTTTATTGCTATATAACTTTGTTTTTAGATGAATGCATTTTAGCAAGAAATATTAATAAAGAATAGAATATATGTACAGTGATTGTGGTTATTTTTCTTGAAACTGTTCTGAAACTGAACCTTGGAAACTGGTCTTTTTGTACAAGCCTGTTATGAGAGACCACCTGCCTTGAGAGACCGCTTTTTGTTGGCAGAAGGGGCGGTCTCTCATGAGAGGTTTTACTGTATTGTAATGTTACACTGTTTGCTGGACTTGACCTTGTCCAAAACTGAGTTCATTTCTGCTTGACCTGATTGACTTTTTAAAATTTTTATTTCATTTATGTAAACAACTAATAATAGCATCATTATTCTCTATGTGTATGAGCTTATTAACTTAATTATTATTCAGGTAAACAAAGGAGTAAATATGTTGATCAAGGTCAGGGTTTTAGAGATTCCCAAGTGAATTTTATAGGTTATTATGTTGTAAATAAACAAGGCTCATTAGATCATTCTAGAAGGTTATTATCCATTAGGTAATGGTTGTTTTTAGAAAATACTAATTGCGACCTTGAGGTTAAGCAGAGAACTATATTATCTTGTGACTGTGATGATTTTACCAGTTTTACTTTAACATTTAGCACTTTAAGTTGTATTATGTTGTGACCAGTTTGTGCTGAATTTTATTTTCTTAAAATTACTGAATTCAAGTGATTATTTTCTCTGGAAATAGAAAATTGCTCTGATAAAATTCTTGGATAAAGACATTCATTGGAATGCATACTGAATTCAAACCTGGAATAATATTTCTGTGATTCAACAAGAGACTGTTGACACATCAGTACTTCGCAGACCATAACAGACACGTCATCGCCTTCAATTTTATATCTCTTCAGGGCTTGAACTGAGTTTTATTCAGGACTTTTTATTACAAAGACTTGTGTCTTTAATTCTTGGATTATTTTTGCATTTAATTCGCAATACCATAAGTTCTTTTTTCTCATTTTTCACATTGTATTCAAGGGAAATAAATTATTTATTAAATTTTACAAAGCTTGTTGTCTTCACTCTTTTTTGTTACTTATTTTAAGAGCATAGACTTATAACAGTTACTAAGCCAAGATTACTGCATTTGCCAGAGCTTCTGATGTTATTGAAGGCATCATTCTTTGAGGTGAACTTTGGATCATTAAAGTACACTTTGTGGAGGCTATGTTTTTCAGCCAACAACTGCCTAATGTCACAATTCTCAACAAACCAGTCCTTGTGCTTTCTGGAGAAAGGCACAAGAATCTCTGTAGTGGTCTTGTAGACTAGCTCTCTATGGGTCACCCAGTCTCACTCCATATTCTGGGTGTCCAGAGTGGGTGGACTGAAGATGGTTTTCAAGAATGCTGACAAAGGACTGTTTGGAGTTCTTCATCTTGGTGAGATTCAGCCATATTGGAATCTTCTTGCCTTGCGGGCATCTCTTAGGCTGGATATGGATGTTTAGCTTGAAGAATACAAAGTGGTGGTCAGTCCAACAGTCTGTGCCATACATGGTCTTGGTCATCCGTACATCCTGCCTGTCCCTCTTTCTGACTATCATGTAGTCGAAGAGATGCCAGTGCTTAGATCCAGGTTGCATCCATGTTGTCCTTTTGCAAGGAGGGAGGTGGACGACAGTGCTGGTGATAAGCTGTTCATGCTCTGCACAGATCTGAAGCAATAGAAGACCACTGCTGTCGCAGTGGCCGAATTTCCAATGACCCCTTCCCAGGAGATGTTGTCAGAGCCAACTCTCGCACTGAGGTCACCAAGGATGATGAGCTTGTCAGATTTGGGAACAGAAGTTGTGAAAGTGTGGAGTTCTTTATAAAATTTGTCCTTTACTTCTTCCAGGTTGGTCATGGTTGGAAGGTAGGCACTGACCATCATGATATGCTTTCTTCCATTTGACGGGGGGGGGGGTATCATGGTTATAAGCCTGTCGTTCAAACCCTTTTGAAGTCCATCTAGCTTGCTAACAAACACTAACATCACAGCTAAGCTGACTCTGGCCTCACATTGCTCCTCACTTTCTCTTTCACTCCGAAAGAAGGTGTAGCCAGTGCCCTTTTCACAAAGCTCACTGTCTCCTGCAAGCCTGGTTTCACTCAAGGCTGCAATGTCAGTATTTTATCTGGCTAGCTCTCTGCCAATCAGGGTAGTTCTCAATGGTCTGTCAGCATCATTTCTGTCCAAAGTGTGCACACATTCCATATGCCGAGGGTAAGAGAAATGATCCTGTATGGGAGTGTATTGGAGGGGTAGCACCTCTGGTGCGGAACAGCCATGGCTCTTCGGAGTAGATGTTCCACCTTTGGTTCCCATATGCAACCAGCTCTCCCCAGTGGCTCCGAGAAGCTGTAACATGTGCAGTGGCCGCACCCTAGTAAACTGCTTTAATTGGCAGGCTAAACCAGTTGATGGTAGCCAAAGGGTCTTAAACCGTCTGTGAGTTACGGCTTGCCTGCCTATAGCTGGTTCAATAAGCAGGAAGGTGATTCCAGCAACACATTGCATAAAGCATTATGAGGCACATAGGTAGTCCTGGTCATCCACTGCATCAGATTCCACCAATTACATATTCTGCAGCTGGAAAGGTTCAACATCTCTTAAATGGGAGTCCAGGCATTTTTCACTTAATTTATTACATTCCCTCTCATGAGAACTTAGATATTCTGGCCCCATAGAAAGTGAATGAAAGTGAATGCTGGAAGTGAATTCTTTTGAGGAAACATTTTCCTCCAATGACTGCCATTGCATAAACTATGACATGGTCCTTTCTGCATCACAATTAATTTGCTACACATCAAAATGAATATCGATGGGTCTTATGTGCAGAAACAATATTTCAACACAACAATGTAATAAAATCTTCAAAAAAGGAAGATCTCTGAAAACATGATAAAATATACCACATTCAACTGATGCCCTCTATTGGATGCAAAGTTTGAGTTATTGGAGATATGGACAGAATTTGTGATCCAATCCAATTACATCTGACTGTATAATATTCCAAACACTATGGAAAAATCTCTTGTGCAGTCTTACTAGTAAAGGAAATGGAGACTTCTATCTCCAGGACCTCTTCCCACCCTCAAAACAAATATAAATTACCATCTCGGAGACCCTCCAATCCCTATCCCAAAACGACTTACAGTTTTTAGCTAGGAGATTTCTATCTCAAATATAATCCAAGACTTTTACCCACCTCTAAATAAATATAAATTACCATCTTGGAGACCCTCCAAACAAATATAAATTACCATCTCGGAGACCCACCAATCCCTATCCCAAAAAGACTTAAAATTTTAGCTAGGAGATTTCTAATCCAGGACCTCTACCCCCTTCAATTACGCGTAGGATTTATTTGCTGGAGTAAGAAGGTAAGTGAAACATTATTTCTAAAGTTTAGACAAAATTTCATACTCTATCATTAACATACTTTTTTGGATAATCTTTTTCATACCTGCTGACTCTCATTGGTAGAATATCTGCTAACATACTGTCAATAATACGAAACTCGCATATTAAATCGTCCATATCCTATTTTACACCTCGCAAGTAAGATCGTATCTGATCAAGTAATTTTTGTAAGTTATACTTGCTGTTTTGCAGGCATTTTTTTTAGTCACAAGTCGAGGTTCAATTTTTTTTTACACGCTGTTGCAAGAGAAACACCAACGCCTGATATTATTAACAAAAATGGATCTAATGATGCTCCACTTGAAATTATACCAGAGCTAGTCATTAGCAGTGGCAAATATGATATTACTCGAAGTATTTTGCTATAGTATTTGTAACATTTTTTCATGCACCAAAGTTTTTTATCATAATATCTGTAATATTGCATTAGTGCATCAACATCTTGTTTTGGAATTTCTTCTGATATGTGATTGAAATCGATGATTTGTTTTTTCATTATACAATATTTTATACAAAGACAAAATTCTAGCACCAACAATCGAATCGAGAAGCTCGCGGAATTTATTATTTTTAGGATCAGCTAAAAACTCTCTATATTTGTCATAAACATCTGATGAAGTATCATCATATTGTTTATCTGTTAGTACATATTGTTTCTTTAACCAAGCGTAAGAATCAAAACTATTTCCTACTTCACTCTCATATAAATCTGTTTTATTCACCAAATTACTGTAATCAATTTCTGTTCTTCAATATACCCTAATACTAAACTCAACTGATCTAATGTGTAATTTTTGAGAACAAGATGTTGTCTGATAATTGCATATGCGACTACGAAATTTGCTAGCATTAATTTCTTAAGCTGATCTAGTTCAATTGTAAGAAGGCCAACAGCAGAAGCTACTTTTAACAATAATTTTTCATATGGTTTCGTGAGTATTGTTTTAACTTCGCTGTAATAATTTCGTAGTGACAATTGTCTAGAGTATTGGAATGATGGGAATGGAACATCGTCTTCTTCACTTATATCATAATAAGAATCAGACTTTACTTCCAACTTTGTTTGATCGACTTCTTCAAAAAACTTTTCTCGCTCATCATCACTAAAATTACTAATTTCATCGTCTAAACTTTTGATTATCTTTACAGACTTGTTAACAATAATCGGATCAAATTCTGGGTCTTTTTTACGTATAATTGGCATAATTGCGTTTCCGTATACTTTAATAATTAACTCTGCGTCTGACATCATAGTAAAAATTTTAACTAAGGTTTCTTTGTCATGGTAGTACATACCGAGATGTTTAAATATACCTCGTTTTGAAAAACTATCATATAACTTTTTGTTTCTTTATATTCTCATTTTTTTATTTTCCACTAGTTTGTCAAGACGAGTATGATTTTCGTTTATTCGTCTTTCTTCTAGTGTTCTTCCACTATAAACTCGTGCTTTTATTAAATCTGATCTTATTATCAAATCTATGTTATACCAATCAAGCTCGAGTAATATTTTTTTAATTATAATTTCAACTTGTTTTTGTTCTTCTAGACAATCCTCAGGATGACAGTATCTACTTATAATATCAAAGATTTCTATTGCTTTTTCAGTTTTCATATGCACAACGCGAACAAAATTAGCAAAGTTTACTGGCAATGTTGGATTATTTAATGATTCGATGTTAAGTTTTTTCAAACTTTGGATAAACTTTACTATTTCATTAACGGCTCCAACATCTTTGTTGGGGTTTAAAATATTATCATAGTATTCTCTTGCAATGGTTATAATTGGTGGTTCTAACATTATTTTATAACATTAGATTAAATTTGATCATTAAGTGTAGATATTTGAAATGCTGTCAGTCCTGGAAATGGATGTTCAGCAGCTAAAACATTAACTCGAAAATATAAGTACTTGTTAACGGTATTTTCTGTCGGAATTGTAAAATATTGTGTTGTTGAAACGTAAGTGTCTGTTGTGCTATACAATGTTGTCCAGTTGATATCGTCATTTGATCCTTCCAATTGCCAATTATAAATTCTGCCAACACCAGAGTTTAATTGGCCTCGCAAATGAAATTGCGAAACAGCAACTGCAGTAGAACATTTAATTTTAATCCAAAAATTTTCAATTTCTCCGTTAGTCGTCCACTCATGTCTATCAGAGAAAGGGTAATAAGGATAATTTTCAAGATAATATGCTGATGCGCTTACCTCAAACCCAACTCGATTGTCAGTTGCTTTATAAAGCAATGGAATATATCCAACATTGTTTTTAGTTTGTTTTATACTACCAGACAGACTATCAACATATGCTTTATTTGTCAGATCATTAGGGCTAACTGGAACATATGTCGTAGTTATTTTATTATTTCTCTTGTTTATATTGCCTGACATTGGTCCACCCGATTTTTTAAAGTATGGGGCAAGTTCTTCTTTCAACTGACCATAACTAACAGCATCAGCATCATTAGCTGGTGGTGAGGTTGTCGGTAATCCAGTTATTTTTGAATTTTACATAAACAGGTTACCTGTCATTGTATCGCCGGCTTTGTTAAGTTTATTATTGTCAACAGATTTTAGCTGCGCATAACTTACAGCTTGCGTTTGATTCAAGTTTTCTGGCAGATATGCAGTCTCCAAATTTTTTTTTTTTTTTTCCTGACATGTTGATATTACCTATAACCGTTCCACTGATTTTATCAAGTTTGTTATCATCCACATACCTCAACTGTGCATAACTTACCGCTTGTGTATAATTTAAGTTTGCTCGTGGATACCTGGTCTCCAAATTTTTTTTCTTTTTTTTTCTGACATATCTAAGTTGCCGCTTAAAGTTCCGCCTGTCAACAACAACTTGTTGTCATCAACAGATTTTAGTTGTGCATAACTGACAGATTGTGTGTTATTAACATTTATTGGTGGATATGAAGTTTCTAAACCTAGTACTCGTTGATTTGACATAAACAGGTTTCCTGTCATTGTGTCACTGGATTTTTTCAGGTAACCTGATAAATCAATCTTGCCATCTGTTATTGTTATACTTTCAGTTTTTGACGTTGAATTGTCTAAAAATGTTCCAAATTTTGTATAGCAACTCATTATTTATTGTCCTACATAAAATTGTCAAAATTAGTCAGTTTAATGTAACATAAAATTATATAACAAACAATGACAAAATGGACGATATTAAATTTTGATACAGAGCGGTTGGTGAAACATAAACATAACAACGAACTTCCAGATTGTCATTATCTTATTGTTGGAAGAACTGGATCGGGAAAAACAAATTTGCTGATGAATTTACTTCTTGGTGATAATTTTAATTACAATCGAGTTTATATTTATACAATTAATCCGCAGCAAGATAAGTACGAGCTACTAAGCAAATATAATAATAAACTTTGTGATGATCTTGAGGCTGGCGAAGATTTTTTTATTATCAAACAACCAAAAGATCTTGTTCCAGTTAATCAACTCGGCTCAGATGAACATAAGATAGTTGTTTTTGACGATATTCCGCTAAACAATGTGGAAATGAACAAAATAAGATCGTACTTTTCACTGTCTCGAAATAAAAAATGTAATTCTGTTTATTTAGCTCAAGGTTTTTATAATGTTGATAGATTTATTAGATGAAATACTGGTTGTTTTATATTATTTCCGGGACTGGACAATGTTGACGTTAGAAATATTGCAAATGAGCAATGTGGTGATGTAACAAAAGATAAATTTATTGAATTATATCATAAAGCTACAAAAGATAAGTATAACTTTTTCTTATTTGATAAACTTACACATAATCCAACTAAAATGTTTCGCTGTTGTATTGACAGTTATCTGCAGTAAGGTGTTTTCCACTTCGTAAAATTTTATAAAATTTATATATAATAATTATGGATAAACGAGCAAAGTACAGAAATTATATAGAAGATCTAAAAAAACTTGCTCAATCTCAAGCAGCATTTAAGCAAGAAGTGCAGCAAGCACGACGTGGACAAGTAACTGCTGCAGAAGCAACAGCCACAATTCTCAAACCAGTTACTGAAGCACTACTTGGAAAACAACCTGAAACTAAACCACTATCAGAAGTAGTTAAGCAACTACAGGAAAAAGGTTTGTTAGGTTTACTCGGGGAAAAACCAAAAGAAGAAACCATAAAAATTGTAAATGAACTTGTAAGAAATATTGCTGATCCCGTTGCACGACAAGCTGAATTTGACAAGTTAATGAACAATCCTCTTGCACTTCAATATGCGATAACAAAAATGACAGTTAATCCAACTGAGATAAAAAAGATGATAGAAGATATGTCAGAGCAACAAAAAATGATCCAAGAAAGTATGATAAAAATATTGCCTGTTAAAGAATCTATAAAATTTTACAGAAAACAAGCTAGGAAAAAATAGATGATACTGAGTATAATGAATTTATTCAAAAATATTTGACAAAAGAAAATCTAAACGATCTTAAAAACATTAGAAATTGGTCAGAAGATGATTACAAAAAACTGATAGATATTTTAGAAAAAGTATACAATAATTTTTTGAGAGCTGATGAAGAAATTAAAAATGAGAAGAAGAAGAAATTATACCTCTGTTAAATAGAATAAGAGACGGAATTATTGCTGAGACTTTGCATAGAACAGCATACCAGTATAGAACTAAACCAGGAGGTTTTAATAAAAGTTGGAATTTTAAAAGATTATTCGATCAGTATGAACATAGTCGAGATAAAAGATTACCAGAAGAAAAAGAAAAAACTGGAACCGGTGTAAAAATATTTACATTAACTGCTGAAATGATAGGCAGATTAATGCTGTTGATATCATCAAAAGAAGCTGGTAATATTAGTGTTGAAATTGATAATGAAATTACTGATATATTAGATCATCGAAGATCAGAAAATTTATTAACATCTGACGAATAGGAAACTTTACACCGCGACTTAATTTTGTAAAAATATAATAAATAACAATGTCAACAACATTATTACTAGACTCTAGTACAGCTGCAAAAGATAGCGCAAATTTTTCAGTAAATTATATTCTGCCAATACAACTTGATACTGAAAAACAGTATGAAATTGGACTAATTTCATGTACATCTTGGCATTCCATGGCTAATGTAAAAACTGGAGTAAACGACGAATTTAATTTTATTCCAAATATATTAAGAAATACGCAATGGAAATCAGTTAAAATTCCACAAGCAGCTTATAATATCACTGATCTAAATAAGACAATAAAAGAGCTTATAACAAAAGCTGGCGGTATAGCTGATAATTTTGATCTAACACCAAATTATAACACGTTAAGAACCAGATTAAAATTAAAAGATATGTTAATCGGTTTTACACCAAGAGAAAAAAGTATTGCACAACTGATAGGATTTACTAATGACAGTTATGGTGCTCTTGAAGAAGCTATAACATTTGACGGTGAACTGCCAGTAAATATAACTGACGTAAACACAATATTAATAAATTGCTCTATTGCTTCTGGATCTTACTCAACCCAAGGTAGTAAAGGACAAACAATATATAGTTTCTCGCCAGAAGTTCCACCGGGCTCACTCATGCAAATTAGTCCACGGCAAGTTATTTATTATCCGCTAAATGTTGAAAATCAAATAACAACAATAAATATGCAGTTGACAGATCAATCTGGACAACAGCTGGATCTGAATAACGAGGTTGTTACTTATTATTTACACTTACGCATTGCGTAGTTTTATACAACCCCTTGATATAATGAAACAGAGAAAAAAATTTTATCGAAGAAAAATAGTTGGAGGATTTTTTGGAAATATATTTACTAAAGTTATTGAAAATGCTCTGGGAATCGTGTGTAAAGTTGCACCAATTGCACTTGACGCAGGTAAAGCTTTTGCAACTGGAGCCGCATCCGCTGCTGGAACTGCTGTGGGACAAAAAATAGCTGATAAAATGAAAGGCACACCGTCTACATCCAAGATAAAACAAGTTATATCAGAAATCGCTCCAACAAAAGAAACTCAACGTGCTATGATAACAACAACAAAAACACTTATCACCAAAGGGCGAGCAGATCACACAAAAATTGATATCTAAAGTAACAGTGCCACAATAAAATTTTATATAATCTAATAAATAAAAAATGTCTGTTAAAAATTATCTCGATTTAGCAGAAACTTATGACACTGATGACACTGTAACAGAATTTGAGTATGTTGAGTATCTTGATGAAAATTCTAATGAACCAAATAAAACTGGTATTAGAACATTTAATACTTGAGACGAAGATGTATTTCTATTGCCACATAAGGCAATGTTAGAAGTTCGCGGTCAGATTATGACAGTGGCCAATCCGCCTGTTGCAATTTGCAGCTGGAACAGAAGTAGCTCTTATAAATAATGGTTGGTGCTTATTCAAAAGTGCCCAATATCAACTGGCCAATTAAACTGCTGAGGATATTTCAAGTCACCTGCAAGTTGCAAGTACAATCTTAAATGTTATTTCGTTTTCCAACAATTATTCAAGATCAACTGCAACAAACATGATTTGGTTTAAAGATACTGGACATGGTTCAGCTGAATTGACCGAACCTTTCTTGAAAGGTGTTTTATTACATGGAGCTGATGCCGCTACAGATGTTGTATGAACTTTTCTTATTGTTAATGCAGCCACACTAGGTATAGCCGCACCAGCCGCAGCCGCTAACGCAGATGCTACAAGAATCTCACTGCAGCTTGTAATAATCTTGGTATAGCACCACCAGCTGCAGGTGTGGACGGCGTTGCAATGTTAGATTTAATCAATAACACAATTAGCGTAAAAAATCCACGTTACAATGAAGGTTTTGCTAGAAGAAAAGTACTTGCAGAAGGATCACGTCCAATTACAATGATGCTGCCATTAAGTACAATATTTGGCCTTTGTCGCGATTACAGCAAAGTATTTCGTGGAGTTAAACATACACTTATCTTGGATCAGGCAGGACAAAACGACTGCCTGTTTAGGTCAGGCAGAGCTGATGTACAGTTTATCATAAACAAACTTGCGCTATGGATGCCATGAATAACTCCGTCAATCGATAAAATGTCAGATTTAAACAGTATACTCGATAAACATACAAACAGAATTTATTTTCAACAACATAAAATATATCAAACGGCAGTTCCAAATACTACCGACTACACATGGCGAGTTACAACATCATTAAGTGAACAACTGCCGAGGCAATTATTTGTTGTATTTCAATGGCAAGCGTGACGTGGTAACCAACAACAAAATAATGCGATATTTGATAACGCTGATGTTAGGCGAATATATGCTAGACTAAATTCTAAGCAATATCCAGAACGAGCAATAGAATGTAATTTTGCAGATGACGCTAATAAAAATATTACTCGACCTTAAATGTATCTGCTCGATGCAGTGCAAAAATATCAGGATGTTGAAGATGGATCTCAGATATCAGCAGAGGAATTTCATACACTTTATCCAATATTTTATTTTGATGTTAGTAAACATAGCGAGCGAGCTGTTGACTCAACAGCTGATATTGAAATTACTTGGACATTAGGAGCAGTTCCAGTAGAGCAGCTGTACGTGTATGCGCTAGTGATCAGCGACAGATTTATTACGATTGATTCTGTTGGAGGTAAAATGACAGTGCAAGTTTAAAAATTACTAGTAATTTTGCAGGTTTGAACAAACTTTGAGTTTAATCTGTAACTTTAATATAAGATGACAAAATATATTATAAAAGAAATATATTTGACTGATGGTCAAGTTAAAAAATTAGCAGCTGCTGTTTCTAAACAATGGCAGGTATCATTAAAAATCAACCCTGACATTTCCAAGGGTATTTTAACAAAATTAATGTTAACCCAAAAACAAGTAAACAGGAACGATCGTAAAAAACCTTTTGTTTTAAATTTAAGTGCCGCACAAATAACAGTGATGTCAAAACAAGGTGGTTTCTTTGGTCCAGCATTATCAGTGATAGCCAGAACATTATTACCTAAAAGTTTGCCGGTTTTAGGTACATTAGGACTAGCAGCAGCGTCTGGAGCAATATCTGTCGCAATGAAAAAAGCAGTTGAAGGTTGTGGTATAAAGAAAATAGTCTAAAGATAAATTTTATGTGACTGATAAATATAATGCCACAACGAAAAACAAAATCGTCGAAAAAAAGGAAAACTAAGCGTCCTCGAACAAAACAAGGAGGATTTCTTCCTTTACTTATGGCGGGATTAGTGGGAAGTATACTACCAAATCTGCTAGGAATAGGAGGACGAGGACTAACATTGCCGGGAACACGGCCACCCTGCTAAGTAACTTTGATATACTTGATAAGTTAGGATCGGTTCCCAGATTCCACAGAGTTTATTCTAAGGATGAACTTACTAACATCACAGGTGGTTCCTGCGTGATAAATATACAAGATTTCAATGATGGATCTGGTACACATTGGGTAGCAGTTTATAATAACAATTATTTTGACTTGTTTGGACTTCCTCCGAGCGACGCAATAAAAAAATATATAAACAAAAAATATAAAATAATATATTATTCGTCCAATCAACTCCAACATGTTGGAACTTCTGCTTGTGGATATTATTGTATAATGTTCATTAAACAGACGTCCCAGCCTAAATTTTTTAAAATTTTTTTACAGTTTGACAAGCAACCTGCTCACGCTAATGATGAGATTGCAATTAATTTTATCTAAACTTACAAATATATAATGTCAACATATTGTCTCAAATGTAAAACTAAAACAGAAAATATCAATGAAACAACAGAAAAAACAAAGAAGAACAGGACGATGCTGAAAAGTCTTTGCGCAATTTGTGGAAAAAGAAAAAGTATGTTTTTAAAGAAATTATCCCCAGCGATATAGTCATTGGGAGCTGGTTGCCCTGACGTTATTTTAGTAGACGATTAATTAATAGAATGAGATGCAAGTGTGATTGTGATAGAGATTTATGTCTTGAGCAAAATCAAATTGTCACATACTGTCAACAATGCAACAACAAAGAAATAATAGGAACAAGTATAGACATACATAAAGTAATTGGCAAATTGCCAAAACCAAAAGGAGGCTGGACATTGCCAGGCCATAAATATACTGGACCTTATAATCCTCTTCATAAATAACTAGATGAAAATGATAATCCGCTGCCAGGACAAAAGCCTTACGATCAAGTTGATGAGATAGCAATGCGCCATGATATCTGATACCGGGACAACGAGCAAGATAAGGCTGGTTGTGATAAAGTAATGTTAGACGAACTTCCTGATATGAAACCGACAAATATGCGAGAACGATTTGATAGAAAGTTGGTGCAGGGTTTTATTGGAGCAAAATATAAATTAGGACTCAGTGAAGAATTGTATGATGATCTTGCAGCTGAATTACACAAACCTAAAAAAAAAAGTTTACGCGACGTAAAGTTGTCGCAAATGCCGTTGATGATATCTGGGCGACAGATATAGTTGATGTCTCAAATCTTGCTCAGTTTAATGATAACAAGAGATATCTTTTTAATGTTGTAGATGTTTTCAGCAAATATGCTTTTAGTGTGCCAGTTTCAGATAAGACAGGAACGTCAATAACTGACGCGTTAAAACAGGTTATCGCTAGTACAGAAAGAAAACCAAATAGAATCTGGACCGATCACGAAGCAGAAGTTTTCAATAAAAACTTTGAGCAGTTTTTGCTCCAAAATCATATCAAAAATGTATATTACAGGGAACGAGGGTAAAAGCGTTGTCGTCGAGCGATTTAATTGCACACTAAACGAAAAAATATACAAATATTTGACAGCTAAAATACGAGTAAATATATTGACTATTTACAAAACATTGTTGATGAATATAATAACACGAAACATCGAACCACCAAAATGTCACCAAATGACGCAATTAAAAATCCAATATTAGCAAATGAAAACATGTACCGCAGACATAAATTTAAAGTTGGTGATAATGTTAGAATTTCTTTAACGAAAAAACATTTGAAAAAGGATTTACTCCAAACTGGAGCGAAGAAGTATTTGTTGTTGATAAAGTACTTTTAACAATACCTGTAACATACTCGTTAAAAGATTTATTAGGTGAACCTATAACTGGCAGTTTTTACGAGCAGGAACTTCAGAAAACTGAACAAGATGTTTTTGTTATCAAAAAAGTTATTAGGAAAAAAGGCAATAAAAGTTTAGTTAAGTGGCGCGGGTATAGCGATAAATTTAATAGTTGGATACCAAACCATGTCGATCCAATAATGTTATTATAAATTTGTTCATATTTCACAACTACGGATTTACATTTGATAGTTTTACATAACGAAATTAAATGTAATTTTCTTGCATCATCAACTGGCATTAAATTGAATATTTTAGCAAAAATAAAATCGTATTTTATGCTCCTTTGCTGGCCAGTTACTTTTAGATTTAAAAACGGTTTGATAAGCTGCCAAAATATTTGTTGTTCGGTAACAGTAAAATTAAATTTTATTATTTTTTTATGTGATACTTAACATTATATCGTTCAGTTGTCAGTCTGCTGTAATTTTTTCTGTCGGAGACGGCGACTATCTCATCTTCATCGTCATTATTAAATAAAATATCAAGTTCGCTATAGCTAGCAAATTTGTCTATTACATCGTTAGTGATTGTAATATTGTCTGCAACTTTGTCGTTAGTGATTGTATCACTTGCGATTGTATCTTCCGAATATATATCAGCAAGTCTTTTCATCAAGTTCATATTATAATATACTCTTATCTAATTTATTGTTATAAGATGACTAACGAGGTAAAATATCACCAAAAAAGTTAATATATTAAATTATAACGAACTAGTTGAAGCACTGAGAAAATGTCTGTTAGGGTATAATTCTTATTCTGTCGATGTTATTGTTACGCAAGGAGAAAATGATAGGATATTGCAAACAGCAGCAGAAAAAAATAAACTTAACGATAGCGCAATAATGACACTGAAATTTGATAAAGATGATATTATAGTGTTTGCTCATAACTGCTTAACCAAAAAGGAGCTAGCAAATATATTTAATCATTGTATCTAAAGATAATCCAAGCATCGGATTCGCTTGAAAAAGCTGATTTTATTATTCTATCGGCAACAAATTTTACTACCCTGGGATTTATCTTGTAGTACTGAGCAGCAGATGAGATTGAAGGAAATTTGATTTCCTCATCTGTTTCGAGATTAAATGAAACAACAGGTTTTACCGGACATCTAAAATTAATACCACCGCCTCGTCCTTTTCTCACATTTTCCTGCTGGGTAACTAGTTCTAAATTTTCCATTCGATTGTCAGTCTTTAGGTTATTGATGTGATTAATAACCAAACCATCAGGTATAGGTCCATTAAACGTCTCGTAAACAAAACGATGGCTAAGATAACTAACTTGATTGGTTAGTGTTCCTCTGACAGTTACCGTGAGATACCCCACATTATTCATAAAACCAACAACATTTTTAGTTTTTCTTCTTCTAATAATTCCCTTATCATTTGCCTCGTATAAATCAAATACCGGATGCGGCTGAAATTCATTTTGTAAAGGTAAGTTTTCAATATTGTCATCAGTGACCGCGCTGTTAACATGATATACACGTTGTCCTTCTGGAATTTCGTCACAGAACAAAGTGTAAATAAAATCTTTCTTTAATATTTCCATTCTCTCAGCATTATCACCTTTAACGCTAATCTTGTAACCTGCTGGCGTTGCTTTACCAACAGATTTTTGAGATTTTATGTTAATAACCGAACCAAGTGCATTACCAGCATGCAAGTTGTACTTGAGGTGAACGTAATAATACTCTTGCTCGTTTGCATTTGTCATATTTTGTTTCATTATACTATAAGCATTTTATATCTCTGATTTTTCAACTGGCGTGTGGTGAGTTATCAATTGAACAATCAATTAGAGATATAATATTACGCTCTGACAATGAAAAATTACAAAAGCATTTGCATTACTGTAGTGACGTACAACGAATAACAATGCCGTCCAAAGAAAATAGTTTATTATAGTTTGTCAATAATAATCACAAACTAAAAATTCCTTTCGTTATATACGCTGATTTTGAATGCTTACTTCAGACTGTACATGGCGTAGAAAATAATCCTAACAAATTGAGTACAACAAAAACTCAAAATCATGTTCCATGTGGAGTGGCATACAAAATAGTTCGATGTGCTGATTCAAGCTTATCCAAACCAATCAAACTATATCGCAGTAAAAATCCAGCTGTTTGGCTTCTCAAGCAGTTAATTAGCGAAGTTGATGATATATACTTAATCGTTTAAAAAGAATAACTCCAATGATAAAACTGTCATCTCAACAAGAATCTGATCACGAGCAAGTGGAATTTTGTCATATTTGTGAAAAAGCATTTGACGTTTCTGATAATAAAATAGTACGTGACCATTGTCATCTAACAGGGCAATATCGTGGAGCGGCTCATGATAAGTGTAATTTAAAATTTTACGCTCCAGATTTTATTCCAGTTGTTCTTCACAATTTCAGAGGATATGATAGTCCCATTATCGTAGAAGCTTTTGGTGATCCTGAAATAAAATCTCATTTAAAACTCAATAACGTAATCAAATGTATTCCAAATAATTTTGAAAAATATGTCAGTTACTTTAGGTAAGTTGCATTTTATTGACAGCCTACAGTTTATGGCAGCATCATTAGATGAGCTAGTGAAAGATTGTAGCGAGTTTAATAACGTACGAGACTGTTTTGGAGATAAATTTAATCTATTGACTAAAAAAGGAGTATTTCCGTACAAGTATCTCGACGATTGGAGTAAATTTGATGAAACATCTTTACCTAACAAGGATAAATTTTATTCGCAAGTTAAAAATGAAAGTATAACTGATAGCAAGTATAAGTACCCACAAGATATTTGGAAAAAATTTGATTGCAAGACGTTTGGTGATTATCATGATTTGTATCTGAAAACTGACATGTTATTGCTGGCGGACATATTTGAAAGTTTTCGGAAAGTGAGCTATAAAAATTACGGACTTGATCCTTGCTGGTATTACTCTTCCCCTGGGTTATCTTGAGATGCTCTGTTAAAGTTTAGTAAAGTAAAGTTAGAATTACTGACTGATGTTGATATGTTCAATTTTATTGAAAAAGGTATCAGAGGCGGCATTAGCGTTATAACAAAGAAATATTCTGAAGCAAACAACAAATACCTGAAAGAGTACAATCCTAAGCTTCCTTCGAAGTATATAATTTATCTAGATTGTAATAATTTGTACGGTTATTCTATGGCCAAACCAATGTCCTTTGGTGGATTTCGTTGGATTACGACTGACCAATTTCTATCGGAGACAGAAAAAAAGATACCCGACGATATTTCGTATTTCTTCGAAGTTGATCTTGATTATCCAACTTCGCTACACAATTTGCACAATGATTATCCTTTCTGTGCGGAATCAATGGTAACAGATTATAGTATGTTATCTCAAAAACAACAAGTGATAGCATCACCAAGACAAAATTCTATGGTAAAAAGACTAGTACCAAATTTACTCGATAAGAAAAATTATGTTTTGCATTACAGAGTTTTAAAACAAGCAGTAGATGCTGGCCTTGTTTTGAGAAAAGTTAATAGAGTTTTAAAGTTTAATCAGTCACCTTGGATGAAAGGTTATATTAACTTAAACACTTCGAGAAGAGCTGTAGCGAAAACCGATTTTGAAAAAAAACTTCTTTAAGCTTATGAACAACTCCGTTTTTGGTAAGACAATGGAAAATATTAGAAAACGAGTAAATATCGAGCTAGTTAATGATATCAATCGCAGGAATAAACTTGTGTCAGATGATTTTGTTAGTATGAAAATTTTTAATGAAAATCTTGTCGCGATACAAAGAAGAAAAACAAATCTAAACTAAATAAGCCAATTTACGTTGGAGCTTCCATGTTAGATTTATCGAAGTGGCTCATGTACGATTTTCATTACAATTTTGTTAAAGATCAGTGGCTGTCAAGTAGACTATTGTTTACTGATACCAACTCGCTCGTGTATGAAATCGAATGTGAGGACGTGTATCAGGATATATACGATAATCGACATTTGTTCGATCTTTCCGACTACCCTCGTGACAGTAAATTTCATGATGACACAAATAAAAAGGTTATTGGTAAGTTCAAGGATGAAATGAACTCGAGCATCATCAAATGCTTTATTGGATTGCGAAGTAAAATGTATGCCGTATTGCTAGACAATAATAAAATAATGAAAAAAGCAAAAGGTCTGCCTCACGATTTTGTTAAAAAGTTTATGAAATTTGATGATTACAAGTACGCACTTGAAGGAGGCGTTAGTTTTATAAGAGCAATGGCTATTCGAACAAATCATCATAAACTCGAAACAGATGTCATTATCAAATGCAGATTAAGTAGTTTTGATGACAAACGTTATTGCGAAAATGGAGTAGATACATTTGCATTTGGGTATTGTTTTGATGATAGATCTATACTCGATATCATATTCGACGGCTAGGGTATGTAATTTTGTGTGAACAATAAAAATAATGTTTGAAAATTTGACAGTGACAAATAGCTACAATAGCAAGATCAAATATCTAATGATAGATGGCAAACAGTTGACAGTTGAAATTAATAATGAAATATCAGGTATATGTTTTGCCGCAGCTCGTGACAAGATAAAACTTTCGCTTATCAGATCTGGTGAAAGTGAGTATTTCAATTACCTTGAACAACTGAGCCAGAAGTTATCAGCAGGATTTAAAAACTTTCATGATCCAATCAGTCAACAAAAATATACTAAACTTACCATTGATCTCGATCAGTCAAAAGTATTTTTTATCAACAAAAATATCCTCTTAACAAGCTGCAAATAAAAGAGTTGTTCCAATGTCGTCGCTGTGTGAGCGGCAAAGTAAAATTCTGTCTCTATTATCGTGATGATGAAATATTTCTAATATCAACGGTTGAAACATTGATAATTGGTGATGAGGTCTAAACTTTCACTTACCTTTCTACTCCAGCGAATAAATCCTACGCGTAATTCGTATTTGTTTGAAGGAGGTAGAGGTCCTGGGTTAGAAATCTCCTAGCTAAAAACTTTTAGTCTTGTTGGGATAGGGATTGGTGGGTCTCCGAGATGGTAATTTATATTTGTTTGGAGGGTCTCCGAGATGGTAATTTATATTTGTTTGGAGGGTGGGGAGAGGTCCTTGAGATAGAAGTTTCCATTTTCCTTACTACTGTCTTATGCTTAGCTTTACAAAAACTTTGTTTATCGACCATACAGAAAACAAAGTGTTTGTAATCTAAGTATAAATTCAAAAGAGTTTTCTAGTCATTTCTTTGTTTATACCCCTATTTAAAAAAGATTTCTATAGTTATGTTTTATACACTGTTTAGCCGAATCCTGGCTGCAAGATTAATGATATCATTCGAAATCTAGTTGCTATAATAGTTCTCATCAATACAACTGTCACAAGACCTAACATGTAGCAATACTGGCTGCACCAGCAACATGGGTATATAAAACCTCTCACTGACAAGTGATTAGCTGAGCAACAAGACCAATTCCCACTAATGATTTACAATAGTAACGAATTGGGTCAGGGACCAGAGGTGACTAGATCCCCCCAGTAGATGGGAGGGTACGCCTCCACATTCTTTCAGTCATCACTTTCTAACAACTAATATTTAATCGGAAGTGAAGGTGACTCTGCAGAATATCAATTTGACAGATCCCAAAACCACAGAGAGCCTGACATTCCGGTTTCAAAATGCTAACAAGCCAAGCATTTGCTATTACCTTAGTGTCTATACACTTTAACCTATCTGAACACAATAAAAAACTGTACTCTTTGACAATACAAATCTTCTAATCTGATACAAAGGCCCTCTAGCAGCAATAATAATTGGAAAGATAGAGATTTTAACTGGATTTACCAATTACATACTCAACAGCTGATAGGGATCAATATCTCTGTTTAAACAGGAGTGTAGGCATTTTTGACCTAAACCAACATGATCAGTAAACTCGTTCAAATTTGCTTTAATGGCAAATCAGCTCAGATCCACAACACCATGTCAATGGGATGAGTAACATCTGTAAATGTTAACAGACATTTTTGTATAATATTTCACATGTGCATGGCACCATCGATGCAAGTTCATTTCACATAAAGACACCATGAAAAAATGATTGATTTGGCCATCATGCGTAAATCAAGATTGGTTAATGGCATGATCTTCAGCGACCAGGTAATCAAAGACCTTTGCCCAAGGATATTTGATGACTTGTTCCTGATAATTTAAGGCCTCTTCATTTTGTATGTATCCACCAATTGTCTTTTTAAGTGCCATTCCTGATGCAGTTCCAAAAGCCCCTAATGCTGCAGCTTTTGCAACCACTGGAGCTGATGCTGCCAAAAATGCTGGAATCGCTTTGCATTTTGCATTTGTAGCAGCATCAGATTTGGATAATTATAATGTTACTGAGGTATTATTGTGTTTGGCTGCATTAAACTGAGCGAGCTGTGTTTGAGTAAGCCACATGGGGCCATTTCCAGTCAATTTTTCTGAAGAACATTTCAATGTAACACCCAATTCTTTTTAATTGTGTTTTTTATTTTTTCCAAATGATCTTTACCTTCATTATTATTAAAAAACATAACAGGTTTAAATATGAATTTGAGAAAATCGTACTCATTTTCCACAGGTGCATCGATGACCCTCATTCTACCACTAGCACCTGCCAACAGCCGAGTCTTGTCAGAAAGTATAACAGAACAAGATCTGTAATATGCACAGCTGGGAGCAACATCAACATGAAAATATATATCAACGATGGACTATCTAAACAACTCCAGAAGTTCCAATGTAAAGTAACAAATCCAGTACAACTTCAGAAAGTACTGTTGGGAAATTTGCAATGTGTCTCAATATTTTGATGTTGGTCAGTGTATGACCAGATTGTGATATGCATGTGCAATATGAGCAGTGGCTTCTGAATAGTTCAGCCAAATTTATTCAGAGGGTTTCTAATGACCATTTAAATATAAAGAAACCTCAGTCACTCTTAAGGTGTAAAATATCATTTTGCTCTGGGTTTGATTATCCTGAAGTACATTGTGAAACATCATGAACACATGTTTGGTACAGTAAGACCATATCGGGTACTTATCTGCCATGTAAACTGTAATGCAATACCCACTGGTGGATGTGCATCTGTGGTTTGTGCAAGAAATGTTGAAGCGGCTCCCAAATGCATAAACAATAACAAACGTGATTCTGTAGTCAGTGAATGGGATAACACAGGCATCCACAAAGTCAGTGTATCTAATACAAATTTACCAGCCATACCTCCTACATGCAAAAGTGCATCACTGGATTTGTTTTTACGAAACAAAGTCAATGTGTTTGGCTCCAAATATAACCTTGTGACCATCTCTACAAAACCCAAAGATGTGACTGAGGGGAACTGTGCACGAAAACCTTAGAGAGTCGTGATCGATGTGCAAATCCAAGGTTGAATCATTAAGAGCAGTCTGTCTTTCTGGTTACTTAATTTAATATGGTCTACGATCTGCATTACTAGTATCTTTGACAAACATCAATGTTGGACCAGCTGTTCTCATGGAATCAATGCTATATCTGGCAAGTCCAATAACTGTTGTTGCCACATCAATGTTGTTGAAAATTGATCCAATTTCCTGTACATCAATGGAATAACATAAGTTGTTGAACAATGCTACGATACCAATGATGACAAATCACACTTGGGCATTGGTGGGGTAATCAGCATCATTGTCCTGTATCAGTTTTTTCCCTCAACTTCCAAAAATACCTCATACAGAAGGAAAAACTTAGACATCTCCTGCACTTGCAATCCTATTTTTAACTGATTGGGATCCATGGCCAGATTTGAAAAATAATGAAATCTCAGTTGCTTTGATCCACTAACACAGGCGTTCCTGTATCTGGATCAGATATATGAGCCATAATGAGACTTTAGTTTCCACTTAAATATTATTGATTTTCTTTAATACCACTGCGTGATAGCTTGCTTTTTAAATCCACTGCCCATTGCTAGATTTGCAATTGCTCAATCTAACAATTATTGTTGAATGGCTACATTACTGACTTGACTAACTCTTGTACCTTCTAAATGGGCACCCTGTTCCATTTGGGTGTCCATTCAGAAGGTGCAAGAATACAACACACACTCAGACACAGGGTGGTTATAGGAGCTTCTTCCACACTTTTTTCTTTTCAGTCTTTAACAATTCTAATGTACCATCTTTCACTGATGATCTGAATTCTGTGCAATTTTTTTTTAATGAACTGTTTTCCTTCTGGCACATAAGTGATAATTTGCAATTTTAATGTGTGAAAAAATACAAAATAAATCACCAGCAACACAGGACGAAAGTTCATTTCTTAAAGAAATTAAGTAAACCAAACTTCGATCGAATTACATCAAGGTTCTCTCTGGCATTTTTAAATTGTTCAGGCTGAGGTGTTGATAATGAAGTAGAAACCTGATGTTTATACTCCTAAGACAGGCCCCAGGTCTAAATATTTGATGCTTGTCTGCCAGTGTTGGCTTTATCTGTCATCACCTTGTTATCAGAAAGTGTGAATTTCACTCATGTCAAATATAATTGCTTTTAGACTCCCAACTAACTGTCCAATTATAATGCCCCTATTTCAGTTTTGCTGTGTTTGAAAGCTAGCTTTAAATATGGGATTTCTATATTGTATTGGGCATAATAAATTGTAGGTCTATATTTTATACCAAAATAAGATTAGCTGACTATGTGTTGATTGACAGGCACTCCAAATACATTGTCTGAATAGTTTTGTGACTTTTTACAAGAATACTTAGTTTTTTAATTGAAGACATGGAGGATATAATATAATCAAGAATTCCAAGAGGAAGAAATGGTAAGAATTCTATATTATTTGTATTCAGTATTTTGTGATAACACTTACTCAGTTTCATGGCGCTTTAATTCTCATGTTGGCCATTTATTTGTCTAACTGCAGAAAGAAGTACTTAAGGCATGATATTGACTATGTAGGTATATTAGAAGTGTATCATCATTAGATAGTAGTACTTTATTGCTCAATGTATATTAGAAGTAACATAGATAGAGACTATGGTAATTAGCACATATGTTTATAAATGAACATGGAAGTTTATAAAAGCATTTAATCATACAGTTGATCATAACTGACACCAGCCTTGTGTAAAAAGCATTAAAGCAACAAGTTGAAGCAATTGAGTTATATGAGTATGTAGTTTATATTTCTGTCCATCTCTCATCTCCTTGATCAGTCATAATTGTAGTCTTATATTTTCCAATATATAAAATTTAGTACCAAAATTCTAACTTTATATTTTAAGCAAATATCTAGTTTGACTGAATTATTGACTTCAGATAGTTAAATAATTTCATTCTTCAACAGGTTTCCATCTATATACTGTCACTATCTTTCAACAAAATCGAAGATGGAACTTTCATAGCCATAGATGATCTTGTTAAGTTCCTTAAATCTAACCATTCAGTTCATGACAGGATAAAAATTGTGAAGAAAGAAAATATTTTACAAAAATTTCAGAGACTTGATACTGGGATAATTCAGAGAGAAGAAAAGAAATTGGTTTCGTTGTCGTCTTTCTTTCGATATATGTTTCATCACTATGATAACTTCTAGGTTTGCAAAGTGGTATGTGAACTCTTAGAAAAACAAACACAGTCCATATCTTCGAACAAATCAAACAAATCAAAATGGAACCTTTATCAACAACTAGCATCTGTTGGAATTTTAAGTTTGGGTCTGTATGAAGAAACAATTAAAAAGCTACAACTTGAGGGGCTAAAAGATTCCATATTTAATTATTGATTATAAAACACAGTTAAACCGACAGCAAATGGAACAAAATTCAACTGTTTCAGTGGCACTATAGTACCTTATGTAAGAAAGAAGTGTCAGACTATGAAGATGAGCAGGAAAGTAAATGGGAATCTTAGGATTCCATAACAAATTGGCAGAAATGGGGCAAGAACTCAATCAGTTGTGCTTGAAGGTCTGTCAATGTAATGTAACTCGGAGGTATGCTGTTGATGCAATAAGTGGAATTACTATCCATCTGGACAGTATCCATTGACCAGAGAAAATAGAAACTGACACAGAAAATGCTCTTAGAGACATACCTGCTCTTCAGTTTCAAAGTATTATGTTTTCAGTGCACAGATGTGTGTGCACATAAAGCAGGAATACACATTGGTATCGAATTACAGGAATTGCAACATAATATTGAAACATGCGATGATATCTCTATGATAGTTTGTGCCTCTCTGAAGAAAAATTGCATTGTATATGTGCCTGTCATTCTCTTCTTTCCCAAAGGCTGCCTTCTGCCTGGTGAGCGTTTTCTTGCAAGAAGTCATATGAAATCTGGAATACTCCGACCCTATTACATGTCCCTTTCATCTAGTCTGGATGACCAAGATCTCCCATAGGAATGCAGAATTCTTGACTCCTTTTGCTTTCAATGTTTTAAAGAGGAGAAACATTGGCTTGCTGACCCCTTAGATGTGAACCACTTTTAAATAATGAGAGAATGGCACTTGCACGTTCCTTTACCATTCAAGTGTTTTTTAAAACAAATACTACTGACCGAAGCCTCAGGCGTCGATCATCAGATGATTTCTACACCTCAAAACTGTCCTCCTTATATTGCCATTTTGATTCATCACTGAAATACTTAACAGAAATTACAGTGGTCTCATACAAGATACTTTCACAAATGAGTTGCTCATCAACTACTATAACATCACATCTGTTTTTTCCATCACATCAGCTGCCAATATAAGCCAAGTCTGCGAAATGGAGACAGATGTCTCAAGAAAGCAGCAGTTCCAGAACTTTGTCACTTTAAAACATATATGAAACCATATCCACTATACTATGTCAATGCAAGTGATGTCTCATCTTCTGAACATTTGGTTTGTCTCAGAGTCTGCCATCTGATATTTTTTCATGGACAATCTTGTCCAGCTCACCATGAAAAAAAGACCCACAACCTGGTGAAAGGAAAATGAATCAACTATGCCCATCACAATCAAAGGCATTCCAAAGGATTCAAACAAGGTATTAACATGGCATCTTCTACTCTGTGAAGAAAAAGAAGACTGTGCATGTAAGGACGTACCACAATTGAAAAAGATCTAGAATGGGTGCTCCTAAAGATGACCTCAGACGAAGAGTGAGCTTTAGAATGTTTTCAGCAGCAAGCCACATGGGACCTAAAATACATCTGAACAAGACTTATGTCACTAAAGTTCTTCACAGAAATTCTAAACAAAGCGGCTTCGATGGAAAATTCAGAATTTCAGCAAAAAAACCATGGATCTAGACGAAAGTTTTTCTTCCTTGGCCATTCATGATGTGGAGAAAATGGATACTGTTAGTAATAATGACTAAAACGAAAACTTCCCACTAAACATCTCCAGTGAAGATATAGAGGGCATTAATGGAGCCATTACCTCCATTACAGCAGCTGACAGTAATGGGGATACAGTCGAGGATATGAAAAACATCCAGTATGATCCAAATGTATCTTGTGACTTGTTGCCATATATTGATGTCAGTGATATAGATGATGAGAATGTACAATCAATTTATGAAGATAAAACAAATGAAAAATTAGGAGAGGAAGAGGACGAGGAAGAGGAAGAATATTCAAATATTAGGATAAAAGTTGATGCTGATAAAGATATTCTCCAAGACGTTCAAGCCCTCCTTGAAGAAATACAGATACCATTTATGACAAACAAAGATGAAACTGTGTTTGGGGTACCGATAGTAGCATACTAGAGTATCAAGATCTAAACAACACACCATCACCGCCATTATTATACCGTTATCCTCCACCTTTCAGTGGTAAAGATGACGATATAGCCACATTGAAAGTGGTTCTCGGTAATTTTTTGGAGAAGACTGAATTGAGTGAAACAAATAAAAATGTTTTGTTTGCACCCGAGTACAAGTTCGCAAGAAATCTTTTTAAACTTATTGATGGGAACAAAAAATGTGCAATATTTCTTCCAGAATTTCCAGTACTGCACTTGAGAAGTCCAAAATCATGAATTTAATATCAGCCTATGAAACATCAGGCCTCATTCATATACTGAAATATAACAAAGATGAAGATGTTGAAAAAGACTGCTTTAAATTAGTTGCTTTTGAGAACATCGAGACGGCCATGCAAATCGTTTGGTGACTGTCAGCAGCTTTGCATATCTCGGTTCTTGTCACGTTCATTGACTCGCTACCACATTCACATGTAGAGGAGCTGAGAAAAAAAATGGTGTGATCAGGAGTTATTTGTCAGCCAGCTTGAAGTGAGATGGGGATAAATGCTGAAAGAATTCATTAAGAATTCATCCACTGAGAATAAAACATTTCCCTGCATACTGATATAACGAGGCATTGTGATGAAAATGTAGCCCTCGCCGTTGCTGAAAGACTAGGAGGAAAATATGGATACAACTTACTTCTGGCCAGTGTGAAGTCTTCACTTCCATTATCATTCTTAAATGGAGCTTCCAGTTATGCTGGATTTTGCTCACGGCTTTTGACAGAACATTACAAACCAAGTCACTTTCACAGACAAATGAAACATGCTCTATTCAGTACCTCCCACAATGGTAGTATTGTCAGCTTTGGATTAGACACTGCTCGAGAGACTGACCACAGAGACACAAAGAAATGTATTTGACCGAGGGTCACACTAAGCAATATAATGATAAAGATGTCCACAGTAGACGAGCAGAGACAAGTGAATACAGTACTGCAGTCTGTCATCTCAGGCGAGGATGCTTCGAAGATTAAGCAAGATGAGACAAAAGACGAAGAGATAGCATCCAAAATATCAGATAGGTACATGTGGAAAAAAGCCAGTTGGGCCATATTGTAAGAATATTTGGTCTTACACATCGAAGAAAGGGAATGTCATTAAGTTTTGACCCCATTCTAAAAAATGTATATCACAAGGATAATCCAGAGGTGCAGCAAGAGATGTTAGATTCAACAACAAAAGAGACAGGAAAATTCATGATTCACAGATATGCAGCAAAAGAGGGTCTATTGGGTATGACACTTAGTGATTTTCCTAACACTGAATTGACAAATGGACCCAAACATTACATTAATAGAATAAAAAGATCTGAAGGGTCAACAATCAAGAGGACTAATGGCACACCAAAAAATACATCATACAAGAGCTTGAAAGAAAAAAGTGAGGAGGAAAGAAAAAGGGCAGTGAAGATGACAACAATGATTGTGGACTTGCGGACTGTCTAAGATCTTCCACGAATAATTGCCAGTCAATCTTTAAGCCAGATTGGACAAAATCATCTACCAATAAATCAGATGGTGTGAAACGAGCTCTTCTTGAGTTTGTGAAGAAAATATCTGATAAGCGGTACCCAATGGCACATTTTATGACTTTGGTTATTATAAATAGGTGGGTGGGTCCCTGAGTATCCGGATACCAATGGCATCTTTACTAAGTTCGGTTGGAGTTTTCCAGATTTATCGTTTATCGTAACGGCATACAAGTTTTCTGCCAGTGCTTATCAAGGAAGTACTCACATTATTTTCAAGTTGACAATCTTTGTGATTGAGCCTTAAGTACGCATACTTTTTCGGTGCCAAGCAGAGGTGTGTCTTTTCCTGTAAATAATTGACCTTAAACCTACAGCTTGTTTTCCACGTGATAACTCTTTGATTGAGCCACGACTGTGGTACAGTGGCAAGTAACAGAAGGTGGTTATTTCATCTTGCCGCACCAATGACGTGTTCAGTTGCAACCTTTAACAGAGTTTACAAATTGTATAATCAAAGTGTTACTTACAAAGCTCAAGCTCAGACTTTAAATAAGCATCTGCTTATGACAGTCGCCAAGGAATGGGAGTCAGATGATATTTATGATAATTACAGCACGAAGATTTACTGGACAACAATGGAGGATTTCATAACTTTTGCAGGCATTGAGGATGAATTCTTGGACTTTGTTCCAGATGACATTAGACAGTGATATTAATAAGATACTGTGTGAATACAAAAAATGTGGACTTCAGGTTTGTACACATGTAATACAATTTCCCTTTGTCGGATACCCTGGTAACTGATCGTTAGAATCGACCGGTAGAAGTTTTCTAAAATTTTGACAGCTTTACCGCTTAGAAAACTTGAAGAAACAAATCGGTACTCCCCTTTGAACTTTTCCTCTCTCTCTCTCTCTCTCTCTCTCTGATGATTCATGGTATCATGGAAAGAATATGCACAGGCTTAAAGTCTGAATCAGCACAGGTTATCCTAGATAACACACAGAAAATAGGCATTTATCCAACATCAGCAAGAGCTGAGTATATTCTAAATTTGGAGGAATAATTATAGAGGCGGACAAGACCTTAATTATTTATTCCAAAGTCATTTTCCTTGGTGAGTTTTGCTGAACATTTTTTTCCTTTATCACATGGTTTGACACTAAATTTTTGACTTGTCTCAAACGTATTGCAACACAATCAAGGCTGGATCAGGTCAGGGGTTGAGGGTGTGGGGTGAGTTCCAAAATATCAAAAGGGCCCCGACTTTCTTTGACAGGGCACCAAAACTAAAGTATGTTTCTTATTTACTCAAAGTGTGCATAATACCCAATAAAAATAAAATGATGGCCAAATTTCAAGTTACTCTGTGTGTGTGTGTCTGTGTGTTTAGGGGGCTACTCTGGCGTGGCCCTGCAAACAGTTATATACAGTAAATGTTACATATACTGTAAGGTGATATTGAAAATCTCATATAATGTATGATCTCATTCCTTGGCTAACATAAACTTCATTTTCACTTTATATGTGTGTGTGTGTGTGTGTGTGTGTGTGTGTGTGTGTGTGTAATAAGTCTCATTGGAGTGTGATTTGTATTTCAGTATGTACGAAATTTACTGTTTATGTAAATGTTGACAATTTGTTTAATTTACATATCATCAATAGGAAAATAAATATCAAGTTCGTTAATTAGATTTTTTAAATTTTCAGTTCAGTCTGCAATAGATGTTAAACATATTAGGTACAAAAGTGTTCCCGTATAAGAGAGTAATATGTAAAAATAGTGGCATAGCAAATGTTTTTTCACAAGTTCATGTGTTTACCATCTTAGAATTTCTAAAATTATTATGTGATTTTTTTTTTGCTTTTAAAATTTACATTCACTGAAATAAAAAAATGCAGGTGCATCATTCTTTGAGGCCGATAAATTAAAATGTGGGATGTAACAACATTTAAATGTATTATTCATAACAGCATTTAAATATTCATATGTGGCTGAAAAAAGAAACCCATGATGTGATAAGCCGTTATAGTAGAGTGAAATGCATATAAAATGACACTCATTATATTGTCACAAACACCTGCATCAATTGCATGTTTGGTGGTTCTGTGAACCAATAACCCGGTGCATACAGTAGTTTACACCAGCCTGGAAGAATTCATCAGGCTCACACAGTCATGGGCTTGGGATGTTGATAGCAGAGGGCCATTCAGCTGGGGTGTCATATTACCATGGATAGAAACTATCCAAATTTTTGGGGCCTATCCTATGAGTATTTATTCGCTTTTTCACGCTCTTTTATGTCACTGGCGCCTCTATGCCCAAGAGTGAAATAACAATTACGCAATTTACACAACACAAGGGTTTCTCCTTTACCATATGGTTTTTCAAATCTATCCGGATAGCACAGTTGTCCTTCCAGTTCTGTTTTCTTTTCTTTGCTTGAGAAAATTTTGAATCTTCTGCTTTCCTTTTCAACATGATTAGAAGTTGAATACTATAAGACAAGATAAAGCAATAGCTACAACTGTTTGCACAATCCAATATGGTGGTTAGCGACTGGTGAGGTAGCCTTGATTTTGAATGAACCAATCATATTTTAGAACTCAATATCCCTATATCCATGTGATACATTTACTCTCAGAATGGAACTGGGTGCCTGTTATAAACAGAAAATTGTAAGGAAATTTTTAATTTAATTTTTTTAAAATAAAAAATGGATTTTTAACAAGAAAAACGTACAGCTGAATTTGGGTTCAAAATAAAGGACAAATAAGAGAAAAAAAATAGGACACTTGGCACCTATGTTGATGGTGCAAGTCACTCTGATGGCTCCATGGTTGGTGAAAATCCGAACAGAATATAATCCTGAACATGTATGCCTGTCATTTCAGGCCTGCGTTCATAAATACCACTGACAGCACCACAAGTTAAACTGCCCTGGATCATTGACATATTCCTCACAATGTCAGGTGCAGTAAGATATCCAGTCCCTTTATGTCCAGCACTCAGAATTTGTTTATTTTCAGGAATATCTTTGGGCCAACAAAGAACTGTTCTCAATGATGACTGTCCAATGTTAACCTAATTTTGCATAGATTCAATGGCAATAACGGAGCTGAGCGTGGGCTCATGTTCATGAACAGAAATTTTAGAGTCCTTGCCAGTCAACACCAAAATTCTTTGTTGGACTGAGGTTGAGGATGACTGAGGAAATGTCATACATGGCTTTAAAAAGTTCTACAATATCTTGAGTTGATTCATGACAGGATCAAAACACCAATGTGTTGTTTGCAGGCAGACCACCAAACAGTTGAGATCAAATATTAGGCCAGCTGTAATAAACTCGCAGCAATGCTAGTGTGATCTCAAGTGTACACGAGGTAACACTCTGGGTTGTATTTACAACAACCTGTTGCACTGAAGCATAGATTTCATGTTGCACATGCACTGTCTCAGTTTCAGAACTCATCATCAGTAAATGAACTTTGTTGTATACATCAAAATATCTTCAACAAGTTCATGCATCAGCGCAAGCAACCACTGTCAAATCGATGTAGCTTTGTTAATGACTTTGGGTACATTGTTGCCTGCACAAACTGATCCCATGAGTATTTCCAATAAAACCCACAAGATCGTTAGGGTCACACAATTCATCAATTCCTCTTACTTTACTCGTCCATCCATTCATCTCTGCATTTTTTCTTCTTCCTGTGCATGTGTGCATATCTTTGTGTTTTCTCACCAACTTCTGCAGTTAACTCTTTGAGAAGTGGTTTTTATATGTCCATGTTTGGGTTGTCACTTTTGTGCAGGTTTGGTTAGACTGTTTCCCTTTTCTGGTTTTACTGCCCGCTGGCTAAGATGTTCAGATTCTGCTTTAAGCTTTCATAGTTCTTGCCACCTATTAAATTTTGCTTGTCTTGCTACTGTTTGTATTCTTCCAGTAAGTTAAATTTGGGTCTAGATTGTTGGGCTAACCACATGTCAAATTCTTCCTTAAGTTTACAGCCTTCCTCTTGTGTATGTTGTGCCTATTCCTCCGTTATATATTCAATGTCAGGGTAGGAGTCTTCAGGAGGTTGCATCACTGGTTGAGGTACTGAACATTCAATAAAATCTCTCCATAATGCATCACCTTCTTCAATATCCCCACTCCTAAATGAATTCAGTATTTCTACAAAATGAATCCACCAAGCAAACTCCCTGAATTTGAGGTCATTCCCCATCCCTGTATTTATCATGTGTCTCTGATGGCATTTTTATCATGCAGTCTACCCATTTAGTAGGTCTGTCAAGAGCAATGAATATAGGATTTGAAAAGAACACCTGGTGAGCTGATTCGTTAAAGAATTGAGCCAGTGTTCGCATCTGCAACTTGCACTCATGCAACTTGCACTCGGGTGGCACATCTGGTATCCAAGCAACTGCCTAACATCCTCATCAGGTACACAGGTGCCTTTTGCAAGTACACCAACAGCATCTCCAATGTCACCAACATCTCTCATTTCCTCAATTGCCAATGGCAAAAGCATGACAGTCTCTGCAGTTGCTCTTGTGGCTTTTTTTTATATCCTTGGTGCATTTGGTATCTAACGAACTGGGCCATGTGCTTCTTCTGTTCTTCTGTCGTGACTTCTTCTCTTGCAGTCTGTCAGGACCTTATCATATCTTTGACTTTTTGCAGCCTTCTATTACATTTTGAATCAATTCCTGCTGTTTTTGAGTGGCTTTATGGTGTCGCTGTGACATCACCGGTGGACATTTTATATGATTGTTTTTTTTATTGTTAAATTGGGGCATAAGATATGTTTGTTCTAGATGCTTGAATTTAAACCACACAATATTACCTCAGCAAGTTCCAGTCAAATCAATGGTGAGACAACTATATGGGTCCAAGATGATATGCACAAATATTTCATGAAATTCATCCCATGTATAGTCAGTGGCACACCAAACCTAAATTCGGATGTTTTGAAGACCACGTGCGTCAATGGCATGAAATATCATCAACATGTTACAGTTGTCATGGATTACTTTAAGTACAATTATGTGTATCACGGAGTCAAATTGATGACATCAGTGTTTTTTGTGGCTTGTGAAATATTTGTGCTGGTTTTACTTCAATTTCAAGCATCACATCATTGTACATGACAGGATTGCTTTTGTTTGCATCCATATCATCAATGATAGGTGCTTTGTCAATGGTAGAAAAGAGATCAGTGGATGACAATGTCATCTCAGCCCTGCTCTTTGAGGTAACACCACCGCTTCTCAACAATCTTTAAGTACTCAAAGCTTTTTGAAAGTCTTTTAAAACATAACATGGCTGATCATTGCTTGATGCCACAATCATACATCTGATTCCAGGTTAGCCATCATAAAAACATATTTAAAAACAACTGAGTTTTTCCTGATCCAGTGGGTCCAATGATCAGTGCACGAACTGAGATTGGAAACATGGTTCCATAAACACGTTTCAAAAAAGGTTAATTCTTATCTTTGGCTACTGAGGAAAATCAAAACATACATTCCTCTTCAGTATAGGGTCATCTTTTATAAAAGTTATATTCAGCCATGTCTGGACTATTGTAATGTAATTTGGGGTAATACCTCTAATTCAAACATAACAACACTTTTAAGACTCCAAAAGAGGGCTTGCTATTTAATTCTAGATCAATGTATAAAGTTTTCAGGATGCAGTGAATAATATAAAGGTTTTAACAATACATGAAAGAATATTTCTTAGAAATGCCAAATTGATGTATAAAGTATCCAGAAAAGCCATTCCTGTCTATCTAAGCAATATCTTTCACCAAAGAGATGCTGATGGTACTCCAAATTTAAGGTCCATAAGAAGTAAAACTTACATTATACCAAGGCCAAAGAAGGAATTGTTTAAAAACAGTTTTCAATATACTGGTCCACTGGTATGGAACAACATTCCCAGTGACATAAGGCAGGCTCCTAGCATTTCATGTGTGTTGTCTAAATGCTAAGGATATTCTGGATCAATTTCAAAGAAGTATCCATGGTCACTGTTGATGTTATAATCATACATTTGTTTTGGTACATCAATGTGCACAACATTGATCCATTGAAATCAAGCCAACTGGAAGTGAAGGTTAATGGCTTCCAGATATGTGATGTAACTGTTGGGGTCAGCTGGGTCATACTGTCCATGTTTGGGTTTTTGGCACAAGCATATCTGACTTGATATTCTGATATGATATGATTACTTGATAAACAGATGTTGATCAATGTCAGTGAGCAATTCCAGCTTGATTTTGGTTCTAGACAAAAATGCATCCCAACCCATAACCAGTGATGATAACTCGTGCACAATGGGGTCCAAAAGCATAGACTGCACTATTGGTGAGGGCGCACGTTACCGAGGGACCTCCGAAAAATAAGTTATGCCATCCTCGCTGGTGAAAACCTCAAGGGGGTGGGAGCTGGGGAGAAACTGGTCTGTTCAATGGCTTAATACTCGCTTTATAACTGCTGTGAGAATATGTCAATAATGCATTTTTTCTAAGAAGTTGCTTGTTATTCTGTATAAGTCACATATATTTTCAAGATGCCCCACATTTGAAAGATTGCTAACATTATTTCAACCAGCTTCAACAACCTTCACATGTACTTGAAAATATTTGTGTATTACGTCACTGAATTTTTTTGTTGTTGATTAGTCTGGTTCCTTGCTTATCATGTTAAAACAGACTTCGAAGTATGGATCTATAATGCAAGCAATCAGACTAAATGTTGATACACCACGAAACAAGATTTTTTTTCTTTTCTTTTTCAAACATTTATTTCGTGTAACAATCATTGGAATCAAAACTCAATTTTTGTAATTTTTAGTTAGCAAAATATTGATGCCGTAATTTTACTGCAAATAATAGTAAAACTACTTCTCATCCATGAGGATATCTCTAAGTGCCAATTCAAGATTTTGCTAAAACTCCCTTGTGGAGCAATGAACCATATCCGTGAAACAAAGCTTTTTACAGTCAAACCCACTTATCTCGACCTTGGTTATCTCGAGAACCCATGTATGTCGAGCACTTTGGTCCGGTCCAAAAAAATTCTTTCTTTGTTATCATAATTTCCCCCTGCTTATCTCGACCCCTGTTAAGTCGATAACCTGGTTATGTCAGGTATAAGTTTCGGTCCAAAGTAACATGTGGATCTGCTTAATTCAACGACATGCAACTTTTAATGTCCATCTCAGAGAAATTTTAAAAGAAATGATCCAGCGTTTCTGCTATTACCGGTACCTCGTACTGGCAAGGATGGAAAAAGTCAATACAAGACCAAATTTTACCGGTACAAATACTAATCAACCAATCTCATCAATGCATGGTTTATCACTTACACAGAGTGGAGAAAATTATTATGTAAACAATACTTTAGAGTACAGAAACTGAATGGATGCATTTCTGACCTTTACATAAGCTGCGTTCAAAATGGACATTATCTAGACCTGCCAACCCTAAAGAAACATTCTCAGTAAGTCAGTCGAAATTTTTCAGTAAGTTGGACCAATTTTCAGTAAGGTGTAAAAGCTATTAAGTACTGGCAACAAGTAAAATTTTAATAACCGTTACAGTTTATATCCATGTTGTAACTTACAATTTATAGCTACTGATGTGACTGGAACACGGTACTTTTGCACTTTCTAAAAACTTCTGGTCAAACTCCATTTTGATGCATTCTCCCCCCACCCCTTCACTTTCATGACTAGTATTATTTCCAAGGTATGAACTGGCATAGATGATCTGGATTTTGAGTGGTGTTTTGCAACAAATGAGAACGCTTTCTCACAAGCTGCATTTGAATGAGGAACAATAAGTACATTCTTCATGATGCTGGACAACAATTTGTATTTGAACTGGCCATTAGCATCCTTGAGTTTACTAATAAGATCCCATTGCCTGTCAACTCGTTTAGTGTTTAAGATCTCAGGATTCAATTCATCTACTTGGTAATTCAAAAACTCTGCTTCCAAGTTGTCTCACCAGATGGTTTCTTTGGGTTCCATACACATAAATCTTGATGGGAAATAATCACACTGCTAAAATCACTCATCATCCTTTTTGACACATCAGCAACTGCACTGTGTTTCAGAAGTTCATTATTCAAGGGAAACCTCTTAACAACGCAATCACAAACAGTTGTGTAATAGTCCCTTACATCTTTATAAAATTGACGAAGGCTACTTTCATACAGCTTTCTTTCAGCCAAGTATTTTCTTGTTTCTGAACCTACTGTAAGTGTATCATCTGGCTTTTGTTTTTTATAGTCATGATAATCGATATCAGTAAGATCCTTGGCTTGTGAAATTTCTGTTGCCTTTACAAATCTGATCAGCAACTGCTTTAATAATTCAAGCATGTTTCCCTAAGTTTGTGGATCATAGGCTCCTCCTGTTGCATGATTAAGTTGTACTTGTTAAATAATGGAATTATGTGGTCTAGAAATAAGCAAAAAATCTTCACCCTCTGGGACTGCAAAGCCTTACACACACTCATAGCCTTTTCCTCTCTGTAACTGATTTTTTTTACTGCCTTTCCAGTTATTTCTAACCAATGGTGTCTGACATCTAGACAGAGCCTTTTTATCTGATTTCTGTGATTTAGCTTTCTCTAAGGAACCTATCTTGGGTTTTATTTTCTCAGTCTTTCTTGCTGAGGCAGACTTGAGGGTAGTGCTAGCCTGACTTCTAGATTTATCACAGTTCAAAACTTTACTGCATGTACCTGCACTGTCGTTATTTCCTTCTTTATTACTAGATACATGTGGAACTTTATCCTTGGAACTAGACAACTTCTCTGACATCCTACTTTTGGATTTAGCTCTTTTGCCTTTAACCTCTTGTTTCTTGGTTTCTTTACCAAAATATATTTGTAAGGATTCCCACTGTTCCAACAGTCTCTTTATGCCTTCACCAAGAGACAACCATCTTGTTACACAGTGCTTCAATATTTTTCTCTGCTCTTTCCCACAAAGAGTCTGAAGATCTTTCAGTTCCATTTGTCTATTCACACTTTTATCCAAATAATATGATATGTCCACTAATAAGTCATCAAAACTAATAGGCAGCATATCAGCCCCCTTTTTAGCTGCTAAATGTATCAAATGGCATGAACATTCACTAAGATACAGAGGGAATCACCATAGTTATATGTCCAAATACACTTTTATTGCAACCTGTCATCACTGAAGCATTATCTGATTCAAAGGCAATACAGTTATTCCAACTTACGTTTCTCTTTTTCAAATCCTCATCCAATAATGTGAAAATATTTTCCCCAGTAGAGGCTCCATCACATGTTGGAACTGACAAAAGTGTTACAACTCCATCTGTGTTATCAAAATTATCTAACAACAATTGGGTACAGCTTCTCAGAATCATTGCTACCATCAGTTGCTATACTGAAAGGATGGGATGAAATATTGTTAACAATGCCTTCCTATATTGACTTGCACTGTTGTAATACAATAGCGGTAGTTTTTGTTCTGCCACACTGATAACTATTTGCTACTGACGATTTGGGAAACATGCACTTGAATAGTTTAGAAGCATGGTCAGATGCAGCAATTGCAACATTATGCTCAACCAAAAAGTTTGTAAAAAATACTTCGGCCTTAATGATCTCCAATTCAGTTTCTGGCACAACAGATCCAAATCCCATAGAGGTCAGTGACTTACAACTTGATTTCATTGCAACATATTCTGTGTGTTTTTTGGAATTCACATGGCGGTGACAGTCATCTTGCCCACAGTGGGAAATGTTCGAGTCAACACAACATAACATGCAATAAATGTAATGGTCACCTTTCTTACTTTTTTCTAAGCATGACCAAGTATCTAAGTAATCTCTTTTATACTTTTGCAACCAATGTTTCAGCATTTTAGAAGGCTGGTTGTCCTCTTCACCTTTGATGCATTTTCGTTTGGAAGACATTTTCAGACGACCGGATGACAAAACGAAAAACGAAATCTAGATCAGATGCGCACTTCTCACGAACAAAATAGGCAGGTTTAAAGCATCTGAGGTACCAATGTATAGTTAGTCTGATTCCCTACCAAAATCCACTCAGTCTAAGATGAAACTCCGAATCCGAACACAGAGTCTAATACGAAAATCCAGATCCAGAACGAACCAGTACAAAAAATATCCGGAACAGAAAAAAAACGATCATATTTCCATACTTTTTGCTATCATTCCGTAAGTCCGTAATTTTAGTGTTTTTTTTCTTAAGACTTACGGGAAAATCGTAAGAGTTGGCAGGTCTGCATTATCGTTTGTCCACACCACGACAATATAGTTCGTCCCACACAGCATCGCAAATTTGATCTTATCTATAACTCGGAAAATTATCAGGTTAACATCATTAAATGTAGCTAAAAATACCAAATTTGTTTTACACAATATATTTAAAACAAATTCGGTAATAATTAAAGTGTTTTCATGCTTGGTGCGAGCGTAAAAGCCTTCAAATTCAGCATGGCTAGAATATGTGACTCACAATAACCTATAAATAAAAACCCACAAAACTCCAAACTAAGCTGCCCCTCCCACTTAGCCCCCCCCCATTGGTTATTAATTTCTTTTGAACAAGAGTAAATAAAAGCACCAACGGTATTGTTAAAAAAACATCTATAGTGCCCAGTATTTTTTTATGAAAATGGTGATCGCTGTACCATGATTACATATTCTTCAACACAAATGTAATGAAGCAGAAGGCGACAGATAGGATTAAAATTTGAAACAGAAAGAAGAGTGCCTTCATTTGTGTTGTTTTTATCTTGAATTTCAAAGTATTGCAATCCATCAAAGAGATTAGCCAACTCTCCTTCTGGAGCTGTGTTCTTGCCGACGATCATTGATCAAAGTTGGGAGGGATATGGGATTACAACCGTATGAATGGAATAAGTTGTCTTCTAACTGCATGAATGGAATAAGTTGGCTTCATACAGAATTTGACGTTGAGACAGTTAACTTTGAAGACTTGAAACACATTTTACAGTTGATCGGTACATGAATACCGACAGCCCCGTCTTTTTCCGGTACAGAAGCAAAATTTATTGGTAAAAATCGGCATATACTGGTGTAAAGGAACCTCTAACAATCAAAAAAAAGGACTGATTTTCACGCACAATACTGGTCAGTTACATTTTGCTGCTAGTCACAAGTCAACTCTAAAAAAAGAAAACACTTTAAAAAAAAGTAAGTATAGTCCTACATGTACATGTACTTCAACTGGCCTAGATTTTGGATAGCTTGAGAAAATCATTGTCTTGCTGAGGCTGCCAAAGGGATGAAGCTATTCACAGGGAAATAAAAACAACTTTAAACCACTGACATTGTTGCAGTAACTTATTGTTGTAAAATTATGTGACTTGATACTTAATCTCATTTAAAAGATCTCCAATCTTCTTTTGTCTCCAACCAGGCATGACTGAATTATTAAGATGCATAATCATTGTTCTGCAGTAGATTTATCAACTAAACCCTGATATCTCAGGACCCGGTTATGTCGACGATTTTTTGACACCCCAGATGTAATCGAGATTTGCATGCCTTTTAACTTTTCTTTTATTCCAGATCCTTTATTTGATACAAAAGATGTAATTAACATAATAATACAAAAGGAGGTCAGCTTTTACTTCAGTGCAACAATGCAACAAATACCTCCACAAGCAGTTTTGTGAATGTATCTGCAGGAAAACTAAATAAAACTTTATTTTATTACTATTCGATACAATTCTTCTTTTACTAATCAATAATGACAAAAGTTATGTATTTTTTACAACTGTATGAGAGAGTAGATTATTGGTAGCTTTAAGACATTAATGCACATGATACACTTGTGTTTCTGTATAGTACCAATACGATTTTGTTACAGATCAAGGATATCAATTTTGATATATACAATGTGAAGACGATGAAGACATTGTGAAGACGATGAGTGAACTTGTACCATTTTCTTATTTTATAGTATATGGCCTACAGAATGAAGGGATGGAAAATAAAAATAAAACAGTAGACAGATTTTTACAAATATTTTTGTTTCAGCGTGTACCCCACATCGCCACTATTATTTCATCAATGTCATTACTGTCACTCAACCAATTAGAAATCATCACAAATATCTGCCTCTCAAATACTTACAGAGTGTTGTGATTTGGATTTTTAACGTAGATTTAACAATTTTTCAGTCATATCGCTACAATGTCTGCAGTGTGGCAGTTTACAGTGATATCTCGCACTGGGGCATATTGCTGCAGACATGATGTCCAGACCTGCCAACACTGAAAAAATCAAAATCAGGAATTTGCCCCCAAATCACCAATAAAAATCAGGAGGCAGGGTAAAAAATCAGGAGGTACAAGAGTAAGGTGTATATATCATGATAAAAATGTTTACTTCTGTTATTTCTGTCCACTGTATGTTGCAGATTTGCACTTCTGCAAAAGTTCATCATTTGTTTGTCCTTGGGTGCCAAATTTGCTAACAAGAATAACTTCCATGGTTGATGCTAACAGGCTGGCTCTTAGGCCGGTTCTGTTTTATCTGACCATTGAGAATGCTCTCTCAGCATTGCTGTTGCTGTGCCGTATTGAAAGTACTGATAGCATTACTCTCCCAAGGGTTGGAAACAACATCGATTCTTTTATTTCCTGACAGCAACCCACTAAAGGATGACTTATTCATGCAAGCGTCACAGATGTGTCTAAACAATCTTTAGTATTGTTTAAGGACCTGGCCTTTTTCTCCAATCAAATGGAAGGAATCAACACTGATTATCTGCATAGAGAGTTTCAGCTTTACCAAATCTACAATTCTGATGCAGAATTGAATGTGGAAAGAGCCAATCAACAGTGGCAGAATGCATGATAGGCCCCAGGAGTTGATGGACGAATGAAAGCAATCTGCTTCTCTCAATCACTCCTATATTTTTGATCCCATTTCTTTTTCTTGGCTGGTGAAAACTCATCAGTTACTTCCTTTTCTTCTTCTTTTTTGCTTCTTGATGAGAAACTTATCCATTATGATGCCGAGATTTGCTGATGGGGTCAGATAAAGAGAATCACACTGTGAGACAATCTCTTTGTACTGGCAAATGAAAACCGGAAATCAAGCCGGATATGGTAAAGTATTAAGAAACATACCAGACACAGAAAAACCAAAAACAGAAACAGGGAAATGGAAAATGATGTCTTTGTAAAAAAAAAAAAAAATTTTTTTTTCCCTCAGGAAGTTGAAAAATTGGGATTTTTTCTTAAAACTCGGGGAATAAGGAGATAGGTCCATAAATCGGGATTTTCCCAATATTTTCAGTAGGGCTGGCAGGTCTGGATGTCCAACCCAGTCACATTATCCTGACACCAGGCCGACCAGTCCTAACACTAACCTCTTAATGCTGAGTGCCAACCGAGGCAGCTGTTAGTACAGTGGGACCCCGCTATAGCAAGCTCCATTATAACACGAATTCGGATATAACACGGTCATAGCATGGCTCCCAAAATTTCATTTACCTTATTACCTTGTAAAAAAAAATAAATCTTATAAGTACGAAAAATAAAATATGTAAAAAGTTTTATTATCATTTTGGAGAAGAGATTGCATATAAATTCGAATATATGACGATTGTGGCGTGGTTCCTTAAATATCATATACATGTATTATTCTCATACACGGAAAACATTTCTTCATTGGGGAGGTAATCACGTATGGATTCGAATATAAAACAATCGTGGCATGGCTCCTAAAAATTTTTAATTTAACCAATTTCTTACAGTTTTGTGCCAAAATAAACATCGGAAATACGAGTTTCTGAACCAATGGCTGGGCCTTTTGAGAACTTTGATCTTTGTTTATTGTTGAAAAATGACAGCTCTAAGTGTTAATCTTATTATTACTGATCCATGAGCAATGAAGCCATCAAGTCTACTTTGTGTTTGTCTTCAATGCATTCCATATACAGTCGTTGCTCAAACAATATCCGACATATGAGTAGTAAGAGTAATTGAGGTTTTTATTCCAGAGACCCCCTTCCACCCTCCAAAACCCTTCTATGCTGCCATTTTCTTCAGCAGCCTTTCCTAGATCAAAATAATGACTTTTGTAAGTAATAATTGAGGTTTCAAAAACAAAGAGGGTTTCAGGTCAGAAACCCTCACCCAACTCTAAAATAAATATATTCTGATATTTTTTCACCACCTCAGAGACCCCCTCTCCCTCAAAAATCCACCCTCCTCCAAATTTTTATCTCAGATAATGATGAAATTTTGAAACCGAAAGAGGATTCTAGACCAGAACCCTCACCCCCCTAAATTTTGGAGAGATGAGGTTTGGCATATGATCCAATAACATTTATTGATAATGATCTACTACTGTTGTAACCAATCTTTTTCATACCTGCTGACTCTCATTGGTAGGATATCCGTTAACATACTGTCAATAATACGAAACTCACGTATTAAATCGTCCATATCATATTTTACACCTCGCAAATAAGATCGTATTTGATCAAGTAATTTTGTTGTAAGTTATACTTGCTGTTTTACAAGAATTCTTTTTTGTTTCAAGTTTAGGTTCAATATTTTTTACAAGTGTTGAAAGAGAGACACCGACACCAGATATTATTAACAAAAATGGATTTAATAATGCTCCACTTGAAATAATACCAGAGCTAGTCATTAACAATGGCAAATATGATATTACTCGAAGTATTCTACGGTAGTATTTATAACATTCTTTTACACACCAGAGGTTTTTATGATAAAATTTGTAATATTGTACTAGCGCTTCAACATCTTGTTTTGGAATTTCCTCTGAAATGTGATTGAAATCGATGATATGTTTTTTCATTATACAATTTTTTTACACAAAAACAAAAGTTCTGGCACCAGCAATTGAATCAAGAAACTCATGAAATTTATTATTATTAGGATCAACTATAAAAATTCTGTATTTGTCATAAACATCTGACGAAGTATCATCATATCGTTCATCTGTTAGTACATACTGTTTCTTTAACTAAGCGTAAGAATCAAAACTATTTCCTGCTTCACTCTCGTACAAATCCGTTTTATTCACCAAATTACTGCAATCGATTTCTGTTTCATCAATATACCCTAATACTAAGCTCAACTGATCTAACGTGAAATTTTTGAGAACAAGATGTTGCCTGATAATTGTATATGCGACTACAAAATTTGCTAGCATCAATTTCTTAAGCTTATCTAGTTCAATTGTGAGAAGACCAACAGCAGAAGCTACTTTTAACATTAATTTTTCATATGGTTTTGTGAGTATTGCTTTAATTTCGTTGTAATAATTCCGTAATGACAATTGTCTAGAGTAATGGAATGATGGGAATGGAACATCATCTTCTTCACTTATATCATAATAAGAATCAGACTTTACTTCCAACTTTATTTGATTGACTTCTTAAAAAACTTTTCTTGCTCATCATCACTAAAATTACTAATTTCATCGTCGAAAGTTTTGATTATCTTTAGAGATTTGTTAACAATAATTGGATCAAAGTCTGGGTCTTTTTTACGTATCATTGGCAAAATTGCGTTTGCGTACACTTTAATAATTAAATCTGCATCTGACATCATAGTAACGATTTTAACCAAGGTTTCTTTGTCATGGTAGTACATACCGAGTTGTTTAAAAATATGTCGTTTTTCAAAACTATTGTATAACTCTTCTTTTCTTTTCATTCTTATCTTTTTAGTTTCTGCTAGTTTGTCAAGACGAGTATGATTTTCGTTTATTCGTCTTTCTTCCAGTGTTCTTCCACTATAAGCTCGTACTTTTAACAGGTCTGCTCTAATTATACGAACTAAACTCCAGAAATATTTTTTTTAGCAGGGTTTCAACTTGTTTTTCTTCTACTAGACAACTATCAGGATGACAGTATCTGCTTATAATATCGAAGTTTTCTATTGCTTTTTTCAGTTGTGGTCCTCGCATATGCACAACGTGAATAAAATCAGCAAAATTTTCTGGCAATGTTGGAATGTTTAATGATTCAATGCTAAGTTTTTTCAAACTTTGTAACACTTTTGCTGTTTCATTAACGGCTCCAACATCTTTATCAGGGTTTAAAATATTATCATAAAATTCTTTCGCAACGGTTATAATTGATGGTTCTGACATTATTTTATAGCATTAGATTAAATTTGATCATTGAGTGTGTATATTTGAAATGCTGTCAGTCCTGGAAATGGATGTTTAGCGGCAATAACATAAACTCGAAAATACAAGTATTTGTTAACAGTGTTTTCAGTCAGAATCATAAAATATTGTGTTGTTGTAATATACGTGTCTGTTGTGCTATACAATGTTGCCCAATTAATGTCATCATTTGATCCTTCCAATCGCCAATTATAAATTTGACCAACGCTAGGATTTAATCGACCTGCAAATGAAATTGCCAAATAGCAACTGCAGTGGGACATTTAATTTTGATCCAAAAATTTTCAACTTCTCCATTGGTCGTCCACTCATGTCTATCAGAGACAGCGTAATAAGGATAATTTTCAGGATAAAACGATGATGCACTTACCTCAAATCCAGATGCTGACTTAAAAAGTGTTGGAATATACCCAACATTGTTTTTAGTTCGTTTTGCACCAGATACACTGTTAACATACGCTTTATTTGTTAGATCATTAGGGCTAACAGGAACATATGTCGTACTTATTTTTTTGTCTCTCATGTTTATATTCCCTGACAATCCTCCACCGGATTTTTTAAAGTATGGGGCAAGTTCTTCTTTTAACTGACCATAACTAATGGCATCAGTATCATTAGCTGGCAGTGAAGTTGTTGGTAATCCAGTTATTTTTTAGTTATTACTCACTATCAGGTTACCTCCCACTGTGTCACCAGCTTTGTTAAGTTTATTATCGTCAACAGATTTTAGTTGTGCATAACTTACCGCTTGCGTGTTATCAACATTTACTGGCGGATACGTAGTTTCTAAACTTACTATTTTGTTACCTGGCATGTTAATATTACCTGTAACCTTTCCACCGCTTTTATTAAATTTAATATCATCAACATATGCCAACTGCATATAACTTACCACTTGTATTTGATTTAAGTTTGCTGGTGGATACCCGGTCTCTAAATTTATATTTTTTTTCCTGACATATCTAAGCTACCGCTTAAAGGTCCACCAGATTTATCTAATTTATTATTGTCGACGGATTTTAGTTGTGCATAACTTACAGCTTGTGTATTAACAACATTTATTGGTGGATAATCTGTTTCTAAATCTAGTACTTGCTGATTTGACATAGACAGGTTTCCTGTCATTGTATCACCGGATTTTATTAGGTAACCCGATAAATCAATCTTGCCGTTCGTTATTGTTGTACTTACAGCCGATGAATCTCCTATTAATGTTCCAAATTTTGTATAATAGCTCATTATTTATTTATCGTCTAACAATTTTTTTTATATAACATAAAATTGTATAACAATAATGGCAAAATCGTCGATATTCAACTTTGATACAGAGCGGTTGGTGAAACATAAACATGAAAATGAACTTCCAGATTGTCATTATCTTATTGTTGGAAGAACTGAATCTGGGAAACAAACTTGCTTATGAATTTACTTCTAGGAGATAATTTCAACTATGATCACATTTATATTTACACAATTAATCCACAACAGGATAAGTACGAGCTACTTAACAATTACAATGACAAACTTCGTGATGATCTTGAGGCTAGCGAAGATTTTTTTATTATCAAACAACCAGAAGAACTTATTCCAGTTAATCAACTTGATTCGTACGAACACAAGATAGTTGTTTTTGATGATATTCTGCTAAACAACGAGGAAATGAATAAAATAAGATCATATTTTTCACTATCACGTAATAAGAAATGTAATTCTGTTTATCTCGCTCAGGGTTTTTATAATGTTGACAGATTTATTAGGCGAAATACTGGTTGTTTTATATTATTTCCAGGACTGGATAATGTTGACATTAGAAATATCACAAATGAGCAATGTGGTGATGTAACAAAAGATAAATTTATTGAATTATATCATAAAGTAACGGCAAATAAATATGACTTTTTTTTTGTTTGATAAATTAACAAATGATACGAGTAAAATGTTTCGATGCTGTATTGAAAAATATATACAGTAAGTTTTTGTTAGTTTTATAAAATTTAATATATAATAAAATGGAAAGACAAGCAAAGTACAGAAAACATATAGAAAATCAAAAAAAACTTGTTAAATCTAAAGCTGAACTTAGGTAGATGATCCAACAAGCACGACGTGGTCAAGTGGCTGCAGCAGAAACAACAGCCGCCGCTCTCAAACTAGTTACTGAGGCTTTACTTGGAAAACAACCTGAAACTAAACCACTATCAGAAGAAGAATTAAAAAAATTACAAGAAAAAAGTTTACTATGATTTATCAAAGAACATCAAGAAGCAGCTGCTGGAAGAATTATTGAAAGATCTGAAGAAGAAAAAAGAAGATTAGCCGAAGCACTTGTAGCAAATATAACTAATCCTGTTGCAAGACAAGCTGAAATAGATCGGCTGATAAATAATCCACTAGCACTTGAACAAAGACTAGCAGGTTTAACCACACAGGAGATTAAAGATATTCTAAAAAATTTATCAGAAAAATTAGAGGATATTGAAAAGGAACAAGAAAGAGTTGGCCATTTAATGGCAAAGTTTATGGAAGCTGAAAATCAAAGAAGATGGTATAAAAAATTTGCAAATAATAGAATAACAGAGGGTGAAAATAGTAATTTTTTAAGTGAAAATGATATAAATGATGTTGATAATATAAGAACCTGGACACAGGATAGATACAACGAACTTATTGCTAAATTAAATAAAAAAATAACGGAAGGTAATGATGCTAATACTGAAATGGATAAAGCTACTAAACAAAAAGAAAGGATTCCACTTGCTGATACAATTAAGGATGGTGTTATTGCTAAAGTTTCATTAGATACAGCGAATGAAAAAAGACAAGAAGCTCCTGGTAGGAGGTGGGGATTTCTTAGGAGATTTAAACATATTGATAACATTCGAGTAGAACAATATAGAGAAACAATAACTGCAACTGCAGTTAGAATATATGCATCAGTTACTGAAATGATTGGCAGATTAATGTTACTGATATCATCAAAAGAAGCTGGAAATGTTGGTGCTGAAATTGACAATGAAATTATTGACATACTTGATAATTTGAGATCAGAAAATTTATTAACATCTGACGAATACGAAACTTTACATCGCGATTTAATTTTAATTTTATAAATTTGTGTAATGATTTAATATAACAATTTTATATAAAAAAAAAATGTCAGCAACATTATTACTAGACTCTAGCCAATCTGATAAAGATAGCGCAAATTTTTATGTAAAGTATATTCCGCCAAAAGAACAAGATTGTGAAAAACAATATGAAATTAGACTAATTTCCTGTATGTGTTGGAATTCTATGGCTAATGTAAAAACTGGAGTAAACGATGAATTTGCATTTACTATTCCTATACGTACTTCACCACTTGCCATGTGGAAAACAATTAAAATTCCACAAGGAACCTACAATGTAACTGATCTAAATAAAATAATAAAAGAACTTATAACAAAAAATGGAGGTATCGCTGAGAGTTTTGAGCTTACACCAAATTATAATACGTTACGCGCTAGAACAACATTAAAAAATGTAACAATTAGTCTTTTATCACAAACAAGTATCACACTACATATAGGATTTTATAATTATGTATATCCTGCTCTTGATCGTGATAATCCCTTAATGTATAACGGTCAACTGCCAGTGAATATAACTGATGTAAACTCAATATTAATAAATTGCTCTATTGCATCTGGATCTTACTCAGCTAAGGGTAGTAAAGAACAAACGATATATAGTTTTTCACCAGACGTTCCACCAAGTTCTCTTAAGCAAATTAGTCCACGTCATATTATTTATTATCCGTTAAACATTGAAAATCAAATAACAGAAGTAATATGCAATTGACAAATCAGTCTGGACGACAACTGGATTTTAACAATGAAATTGTTACTTATTATTTACACTTACGTGAACAATAGTAAACATATTTTATAAGAAAAGCTAAAAGATTTTTAGTAATGCGAAAGATTTGGTAATAAAATTATACAACCTCAGATATAATGAAACAGAAAAAAGTTTATCGAAGAAAAATAGTAGGAGGATTTTTGGGAAATATGTTTGCTAAAATTATAGAAAATACTCCAGGAATAGCTCATAAAGTTGCACCAATTGCACTTGATGCATCAAAAGCTTTTGCAACTGGAGCTGCATCTGCTGCTGGAACTGCTGTGGGACAAAAAATATATGATAAAATAAAAGGCGGTGTACCAACAATAAAACAAGCTATTTCAGAAATCACACCAACAAAAGAAAATCAACGCGCAATGATAACAACAACAAAAAAACTTTTATCACCGAAAGGAGAACAAATTATAACAAAATTAATATCTAAAGCAACAACACCGAAATTGCTTCGCTATCATTGATGGCAAAATTTTATATAACCTAATAAATAAAAAAATGTCTGTAAAAAATTATCTCGATTTAGTAGAAATTTATGACGCAGATGACACAGTAACAGAGTTTGAATATGCGGAGTATCTCGATGAAAATTCTAACAAACCTAATAAGGCTGGCGTCAGAACATTTAATACTAGAGACAATGACATATTTCTACTGCCTCATATAGCAATGTTAGAAGTTCGTGGTCAGATTATGACAGTAGCTGTTCCACCTCCCGCAATTGCAGCTAACGCAGAAGTAGCTCTTATAAATGACGGTTAGTGTTTATTTAAAAGTGCTAGATATCAGCTGGCCAATCAAACTGTTGAAGACATTTCAAGTCACTTACAAGTTGCAAGTACAATCTTAAATATTATTTCGTTTTCCGATGATTACTCCAAATTAACTGCAACCAAAATGATGTGGTTTAAAGATACTGGAGCTGGTGCAATAATCCCTGCGATAAATGAATTTATTTTAAGAGTAGCATTAGCTGCCAGGGATAATGCCGCTGCAGATGCTGCAACTGTAAGAGATTTTCTTATCACTAATACACCACCAGCTGTGGCTGCTGACGGTACAGCAATGTTAGGTTTGATTAATAACGCAATTAGCGTAAGAAATATACGTTACAATGATGGTTATTTTAAGAGAAAGGCACTTGCAGCAGAATCACGTCAAATTACAATCATGCTGCCACTAAGTACAATACTTGGCTTTTGTCGCGATTATAATAAAGTATTTCGTGGAGTTAACACACGCTTATTTTAGATCGATCAGAACAAAATGATTGTTTATTTCGACTTGGCGGGGCTGATGTACAATTTATCATAAACAAACTTGCACTGTGGATACCACGAATAACACCAACAGTTTCAAAATCACTCGAATTAGATGATATTCTTAAAAACCGCACAAAGAAGATTCATTTTCAGCAACATAAAATATATCACACAGCAGTTCCAAATACCACAGACTACACATGGTGAGTCACAACAACGTCAACTGAACAAAAGCCACAGCAATTATTTCTTGTATTTCAGCAACAAGCGCGATCTGGTAACCAACAACAAAATAATGCAATAATTGATAATGCTGATGTTAGACGAATACATGCTAGAATAAATTCAAAGCAATATCCGGAGAGAGTGATAGAGTGTAATTTTGCAGATGATGCTAATAAAAATATTACTCGACCTTACATGTACCTGCTCGACGCATTACAAAAATATCAAGATGTTGGAGATGGATCTCAGACATCAGTAGAGGAATTTCGTACACTTTATCCGATATTTTATTTTGATGTTAGTAAACAAAATGAAAGAGATGTAATTTCAACAGCCGATATTGAAATTACATGGACATTAGGAGCAGTTCCAGTGGCGCAGTTGTACGTGTACGCGTTAGTGATCAGCGATAGAACTATTACGATTGACTTTATCTAAGGTAAAATGTCAGTACAAGTTTGAAAAACTTTAAGTTTAATCTATGACTTTAATATAAGATGACAAAATATATTGTAAAAGAAATATATTTGACTCATGGTCAAGTTAAAAAATTAGCAGCTGCTGTTGCAAAGAAAAGGCAAGTATCATTAAAGAACAACCCTAACGCAGGTGTTTTGGGTACTTTAACAAAATTAATGTTAACCAAAAAACAAATAAATAGATACGATCGCAAAAAAAACTTTTGTTTTAAATTTAAGTGCTGCACAAATAACTGTGATGGTAAAACAAGGTGGTTTCTTCGGTCCGGCACTATCTGTAATGGCCAGAACGTTAATACCCAGGGATCGTCCTGGGCTTCACCAATGTCGCAAATTGCGATTTTTTTTCCTTATTGGCGACAAAATATACCATCTGGCGATATTTTTGGTGACAGCCTTTTTGGCTGTTTAATTTGTACATACAGTCATGGATTTGGAGTGGAGAAATTCAAAGAGACCACGAAAGGAAGCCACAGACTTGGATACACAATGCACCGAAATCTATCTGTTACATAAACAAATCCTTTGTTCGTATTGGCAAACCCATCTTTACAGTGCGTTGTTACATCATAATCCGCTTATGTTGACATCTGGCTTGAGTACTGTAAGCTGTGATACACTCAATCATGCTACACGACATTACCTACAATCGACCAACCTCTGAAGACACGAACAGAAACAGCTACAATTAACTGAACGACGGCTAATCCTTCTGTTGTTGTTGTTGTTTTTTTTTTAAATATACCAATAAAATAGTTTTGCCAAAACTTCAGAGCAAACTGATAATCTTTGAAGTAATGATTGCTGTGTATAGATACAAAGCAAATGGAAACAATCTCAATCAGAATTATATACTGTCAAAAGTGCAACATTATCATGGGTAAACGTAAGTTAGACATTCCATGTTCATCATCTCATCCTAAGAGTAAGTTAACAAAATTAACAGCATTTGGATTTAGTGCAAATTCATCAGACAATACAGTCACTAAACCTGATGTTATACCTGCCAGTCCAACATCACATACATGTAGTGATGGTAGTAATGCTTCAAGTACAACACCAGATCATGATGAACGAGTAAAAAGTACCCGAAAATTTCTTGACAGCTGGAAACTTGGGCGTCCGTGGCTGAGATATGATACAAAGTTAAAGCAGATGTTCTATGATATATGTACCAAGGCATAAGTCATCAATTCATTTACAACTGGCTGTGACATTTTGAAGAAGGACGTGTCACCAAACATAAATCCAGGCAGGGTAAGTAATATATGTTAATTTTGCTCATTGATCTTTTACTTTTGCCATCAATCCCATGTTACGACTGCAGGGACTTAAACTACGCAACAAGAAATAGCAAATCAAACAAGTTTTGCGTAATTGAAAATACTTTATTTCTCAAAATACAGGAGTGAAAGAATTAAATTAACTTACAGCATGGTGAATGAATTCATATTTCCTAAAAGTCCTATCAATTCCAATAGTTCCAATAAATCTGAATATGTTCCAACGAAAAATGCCCCTTCTGGGTTGAAGTTTTAAATGTACAAAAAGAATTAATTAATTTCGAAAGAATTCAAATAGTCGTTGAATAAATTTAGTTAATACCATACAGTTATTTTAGCGTGTCATGCAAAAAATAAATCTTTTCAAAAGCCAAGTCAGGAGATTGAATCCGAAAACAGGCAGATTGGGACCTACCATCAGGAAGTTTTTTGTGGCATATTTAAGCATCGTTTTCACTAAATATTCTTCGATTTTTTTGGGGTCCAATACACGTGAAATTCTCAAAAAGGACACGCCGTATCTCCCTGTGGAGTGAGTTGTTTGCCCTCCCCACCATTTCATATTCTATACAATAGGTGAAGGTTAGACTTAAACCTCAATGAAAACGCCTGTTCTACAGGGAGTGAAAGTACTAGCAATTGATTGACAAATAAACCATGCCCTTTTTTGTTATAACTAACAATGCCTAAAATGGGTTTGAATTTATGTTAACAGTTCAAGTGTTGTCTCAAGGTACCATATATATAATAACTATTTCCCACATTTTATATCCCACCTTATTTCCTTATTGTTAACTAGTATATGCATATAACCCTGTTGACTCAATAATAAATTTTTTCCAAACTGATATTTTGGGGTGGGGGGCACATATGCTCTGTGATATGTTTCTTCACTTCTTTTAATTTAATGATGGTAATTAATGGTTATATATACGGTATAGTAATGCCATGTGTTGACTCACGTAAGTTTCACTGGTGGGAATGGAGATCATAGTTTGCTTGTCGAGAAAAATTCTACAGCATTCAGTGATCATTCTTGGGATTTAAGAAGCAATTCACTATAAACAAAGCATGTAAAGCATGGCAAAAATTAATTTCTGAACTACTGTTGACGGAGATGTACTTTGTGAAGCTAGCCATGGGGGGGGGCATTTAATTACTGAATGCATGAAATCGACGGTCGCATTATACGTCACTTATGTTACATTGCAAAGTACGATCACAGGATTTTAGTATTAAAATGTCATTAAAGTTCCTTACAAAACTATTATTTGGAAAATAATATACATAATATAGACTTGCTTAATACCTGATATTTCTATTAAATAAAGATGAGCGAGACACTGTAGATGTCTGAAAGTCAGAAAGTAGATATTTACATTTGATACTGCATTTTTTCAGGTGACAACAGTCATACCTATGCACTGACGGTGATGCGGGATGCAAAGACCATGGAAGTAACAAAGATGGCTGCTATTAGTAACAGTACTACTAGTGTCACCTGTCAGCACTGTAGACTGAACGTGGATTCTGTAAGATGAACCTCATAAAAACTGACATAGAAATAAACTCGGCATCTGAACTCTAGAGAATTTAATGAGAATCAGCATGTACAGATGCGAAGAATTAGACTTTGAAACTGAATTCAACAAGTGGACAGCCCTAAAATCGTGACGGATCATCATGTGACATTCTGTAACATTTCAATAGTGCAAAACAGTCATGTAATAATTTATTTTGTAATATTATAGATGTATTGGTTATTGTTAATAAAGTAATAACTATCCTATCTTTTTCAATTTTCCTTGCGTATTACATTAATAGACTTGGAAAAATATTCACTACTTGTCCTTGCGACATATTTTTGAAAATTGGCGACAAAATATTGAGGTTGGCGATTTTTTTGGCGACAACTTTTTAAAAGCCAGGACCATCCCTAAATACCTAAAATTTTGCCAGTGTTAGGTACATTAGGATTAGCAGCAGCGTCTGGAGCAGTGTCTGGTGCAACGAAAAAGGCAGTTGAGGGTCATGGAATGAAGAAAATTTTTATCTAAAGATAAATATAATGCCCAGGCGAAAAACAGCAAAAAGAAAGACGACAAAAAAAAAAAGACACGACCGAGGCAAAAAAGGGGGATTTATTCCAATAGCTCCATTACTAGCAGGACTGGCGGGAAGTCTATTGCCAGATCTGTTAGGACGAGGACTAATGTTGCCAGGAACAAAGAGATGAAGTTGGCTGCGTTAAGTAACTTTGATATACTTGATCAACTGAAAAAAGTAAAAATTTTTAGTGGAGTTTATTCTAAAGATGAACTTATGACGCTAGAAACGCCAGGTTCGTGTGTTATAAATATACAAGATTTCAATGATGGATCTGGTACACACTGGCTAGCTGTTTGTGATAACAATTATTTTGACTCGTTCGGAATTCCACCAAGTGACGTAATAAAAAAAGATATGAGTAGAATTCAAGAGACAAAGTCTCTTGCGAAAATAATAAATTATTCGTCTAATCAAATTCAACCAGTTGGAACTTCTGCTTGTGGATACTACTGCGTAATGTTCATTAAACAGATGACCATAAATCCAGATTTTTTAAAGTTTATTTTGCAATTTGACAAACAACCTTCTCATGCTAATGATGAGATTGCATTGAACTTTTATAAAGTTTAAATTTTATCTAAACTCACTGATATATAATGTCAACATATTCTCTTAAGTGTAAAACTAAAACAGAAAATAAAGATGAAAAAACAGAAAAAAACAAAAATAATAGAATAATGCTGAAAAGTAATTGTGCAATCTGTGGAAAAAGAAAAAGTATGTTTTTAAAGAAATTATCGCCAACAACAAAGTTGTCCGGAGCGGGTTGCCCTGACAACATTATTTTAGTAGATGATTAATAAATAAATGACATGCAAGTGTGATTGTGATAGAGATTTATGTCTTGAGCAAAATAAAATTGTTACATATTGTCAGAAATGCAACAACAGAGAAATAATTGGAACAGGTATAGATATACATAAATTAATTGGAAAATTGCCAAAACCAAAGGGCGGTTGGACATTGCCAGGCCATAAATATACTGGACCTTATAATCCTCTTGATAAACAACTTGACGAAAACGATAATCCTCTGCCAGGACAAGAGCCTTACAATCAAGTTGATGCAATAGCGATGTGCCATGATATCTGCTACAGAGATATTGAACTTCCAGACAACAAACAAAATAAACACAGCTGCGATAAAGTAATGTTAGACGAACTTCGTGATATGAAACCTGTAAATATGCGAGAACATGTTGACCGAAGGCTGGTTCAGGGTTTTATTGGAGCAAAATATAAATTAAGTCTCAGAAAAGAATTATATGATGATCTTGCCTCAGAGCTACACAAACCTAAAAATAAAGTTTCCGCGATGTAAAGTTGTTACAAATGCCGTTGATGATATCTGGGTGATAGATTTAGTTGATGTCTCAAATCTTCCTCAGTTTAATGATAACATGAGATATCTTTTTAATGTTGTAGATCTTTTTAGCAAATACGCATTTAGTATACCCGTTTCGGATAAAACAGGGACATTGATGACTGATGCATTAAAACAAATTATTGTTCACACGGAAAAGAAAACCAAATTGAATCTGGACTGATAATGGAGCAGAATTTTTTAATAAAAAATTTGAACAATTTTTAGAGCAAAATAACATTAAAAAGTATGTCACAGGAAATGAGGGAAAAAGCGTCATCGTTGAAAGATTTAATCGCACGCTCAAAGAAAAAATACACAAATATTTAACAGCTAAAAATAAATAAATTGACAATTTACAGAAAATTGTTGACGAGTATAATAACATGAAACACAGATCCCTTTCGCTAGGCAAAAGAAAAATGTCGCCAAACGACGCAATTGCAAATCCAATATTAGCAAACGAAAATATGTACCGGAGACATAAATTTAAAGTTGGTGATAAAGTTAGAATTTCTCTGACAAAAAAAACATTTGAAAAAGGATATACTCATAACTGGAGCGAAGAAGTATTTGTTGTTGATAAAGTACTTTTAACAATACCAGTTACATCCTCGTTGAAAGATTTATTAGGTGAACCTATAACTGGCAGTTTTTATGAGCAAGAACTTCAGAAAACAGAACAAGATATATTTGTTATTGAAAAAGTTATTAAAAAGCGCGGCAACAAAAGTTTAGTCAAATGGCATGGGTATAGCGATAAATTTAATAGCTGGGTACCAACTAAATCTATAATGATCGAATAATGTTATTAAAAATTTCTTTGTATTTTATTAGCACAGATTTACATTTTACAGGTTTACATAAAGAAATTAAATGCAATTTTCTTGCATCATCAACTGGCATTAAATTAAATATTTTAACAAAAAAAAATAAAATCGTATTTTATATTTCTTTGTTGTCCAGTTATTTTTACGTTTAAAAAAGGTTTTTTTAAGTTGCCAAAATATTTGATGCTCTGTGATAGTAAAATTAAATTTTATTGTTTTTTAGCAATATGGTACTTAACATCATATCGCCCAGTTGTTGGTCTGCTTAAATTTTTTTTACTAACAACAACATCATCTTCATCTTCGTCGTCATTGTTATGCAAAATATCATTTTCAATATAACCAGCAAATCTATCATTAGAAATATTTTCTAATGTAAAATTTAAAACAAAATCTCCCGAATATAGTTCAGTTAGTCTCTCAGTTAAGTTCATTATTATAATATATTTTTTGTCTAATTAATAAATAATAAGATGTTTGGAGAAATAAAATATCATCAAAGAGTAAATATACTAAATTACAGAGAATTAGCTGAGGCAATTCAAAATTGTTTGCTGGGAGATAGTTTTTATTTTGTTGATGTTATTATAACATTAGGCGAATCTGACAGATTTTTATTAACAGTAGCAGAAAAAATAAAACTTGATACAAATAAAATGATGGCATTATGATTCAATCGCGATGATATTATGGAATCTAGTCATAACTGTCTTACTCGAAATGATCTAGAAAATATCATTAGTCATTGTATTTAAAATTAAATCTATCAAATGTCAACATTGACGTTGCTGATTTTTGTACATTATCAGCTACATCTTTTACTGATTTGCTGCCAATTTTAAGATATTTTGCAGCAACTGTTATTGATTTAAATTTTATTTTTTCTCCAGTTTCAAGATTTACTGATATAACTGATTTTGGATCTTTAAAATTGGAACCATCAGAACCAGCTCCACGTCTTGTGTTTTCAATTTTGTGTAACTAAATCTAAATTTTGCAGACGATTATCAGATTTAATACCATTTTTATGATCAATAACAAAACCATTAAGTATTAGTCCGTTAAAAGTTTCAAACACAAAATGGTGTGACATATAACCAACTTGGTTAGTTTTTATACCACGTACCATTACGTGTAAATAACCAGTATTATATAAATTTCCAACAACATTTTTTGTTTTTTTTATGACGAATAATTCCCTTATCATTTGTCTCATATAGATCAAATATTGAATCAAGCTGAAATTCATTTTGTAATGATAAATTTTCAATATTATCATCATTAACTGCTCCATTTACTCTGTATACTCGCTGTCCTTCTGGAATATCATCGCAAAACAAAGTATAAATAAAATCTTTTCTAAACATTTTAATTCTTTCTGTATTATTGCCTTTTACTGAAATTAACAAACCAGCTGGCGTTGGTGTGCCAACAGATTTTTTAGATTTTATGTTATTAAGAGAACCTAGTGCATTTGCACAATATAAGTTGTACTTTGGGTGTAGGTGATAAACTTCCTGTTCTTCCGCCGTCAATCTCTGATATCTCAAAATTTCTGTCATTATACTATAAGGATTTCATATCTCTAATTTAAAAAAATTCAATTAAATATAAAATATTACTATATATATAATGTTAAAATTGCGAGATATTGCTAAAAAGAGCTTTATCCAATCTGAAAAAATTGTTACAGCATTTTCCAGTTATGATAATAGTTACAAACCTGATGATCAAAATATTTTAGCAAATTTTAACTCCACAAGTTTATTTCATCTTTTACAACCTGTTATATCAAAAGAACTTGCGGCTCATAAAAGTATCAAACTTATAGTCCAGTATCATACGATTTTATCAAAGTTACATGCAGTTGACGATGTACTTGATGTAATTTTTGAAACAAAAAGTTTTGACAGTGAAATTTCGGAACCATATCTAACAGCTAAATCAAGAAAAATATTAACTGGGACAAACATTGCCACAGTCGCCGATGAAATACATCAAGAAATAAAAAAAAAATGAGAAGAATTTACTGCATCAGGATCGGGTTGGAAATTTGAAATGATCAAAGATATTTTATTTCACACAGCAAAATATAACGTGCTTCGCGGAAGTTTGTACGTTGATCCCCCTCAAAAAATTAAAAACAAAAAATGCTGTATAAATGTCAAAGCCAATGATGACAAATGTTTACAATGGTCAATTTTATCAGCAAAACATCCTCAATGTGATCACCCCGGCAGAATTGAAAAGTATTTGCCATACAAAGATGAACTAAATTTTAATGGCATTGACTTTCAAGTTACAGAAAATCAGATACCAAAGTTTGAAAAGCAAAATAATATTTCGGTTAATATATTTGGTCTTGACGAGCGTGAAAATGTTTATCCAAGGTATATCTCAGAAAAAGCTTCACAATCAACAATAAACTTGCAGTTTTTTAGAAATCAATACATTTTAATAAAAAACTTTAACTGCCTAGTTGGCAGACAGTATAGTAAAAATAAAAATAAAAAATATTTCTGTTATAGATGTCTGCATGGTTTTTCTGGCGATGGAATACTGCAAGAGCATCTCAAATACTGTGTCAACGTTCAAAGAATAACTATGCCTGGCAAAAAAGAAAAAAATATTAAAATTTAAAAATTATGATCATAAACTAAATATTCCTTTTGCTATTTATGCTGATTTTGAGTGTCTACTCGTTCCTGTGGTTGGAGCAGAAAATAATCCGAATAAATACAGTACTAGAAAAATGCAACAGCATACTCCTTGCAGAGTAGCTTATAAAGTAGTTTGTTGCGCTAACGATAAATTTTCAACTCCAATAAAATTGTACAGAGGTAAAAATCCGGCCGCATGGCTATTAAACAATTTAATAGACGAAGATAATAAAATTTCGAACAGATTATTTAAAACAGCTCCAATGAAAATAACGTCTAAGCAACAACTTGATTTTGAAGAGGCAGTTAATTGTCATATTTGTGAAAAGTTGCTGGTAGACTCCAACAGAGTCTGTGATAAGGTGCGAGATCATTGTCATTTGACCAGCCAATATCGTGGAGCAGCTCATAACAGTTGCAATTTAAAATTTCATGCTCCAGATTTTATTCCTGTAGTTTTACATAACTTTCGTGGCTATGACAGTCATATCATTGTTGAAGCTTTTGGTGATGAAAATATTAAAGCTAAATTAAAATTAAATAATACAATAAAATGTATTCCAAACAATTTTGAAAAGTATATGTCGGTGACGCTCAGTAAATTACGTTTTATTGATAGCCTGCAACTTATGGCAGCATCATTAGATGAGCTTGTAAACAGCGCTACAAGTGCCGGTAGCAATTTCGCTAACCTAAAAGGTTGCTTTGGTGAAAACTATATCAATTTGACAAAAAAAGGTATCTTTCCGTACGAGTATCTCGACGATTGGAGCAGATTTGATCAAACTTCTCTTCCTGATAAAGATAAATTTTACTCGCCACTCAAAAATGAAAATATCACAGATGATGAGTACAAATATGCACAAGATATTTGGAATAAATTTAGTTGTAAAACATTTGGTGATTATCATGATCTATATCTAAAAACAGATGTATTATTACTAGCAGATGTTTTTGAGAGTTTTCGTCGAGTAAGCTACAGCAATTATGGACTAGATCCTTGTTGGTATTATTCTCCTCCAGGATTGTCTTGGGACACTCTCCTAAAAACAAGTAAGATAGAACTGGATCTCTTAACAGATGTTGATATGTTTAACTTTATTGAAAAAGGTATCAGAGGCGGAATTAGCGTTAAAACAAAAAAATATGCAGTAGCTAATAACAAATATCTGAAAAAGTATGATAAATATCTCCCATCTAATGATATTATTTATCTAGATTGTGTGAATTTGTATGGTTGGGCCATGTCAGAGCCAATGCCCTGTGGTGGGTTTCATTGGGTAACTCCAGATCAATTTCTTAAAGAAACTGAAAAAGATTTACCAGAAAATGTCAGTGATTTTGTTGAAGTTGATCTAGATTATCCTAGTTCGTTGCATGATCTACACAATGACTACCCATTTTGTGCAGAGTCTATGATGATAGATTACAGTTTACTATCACCCGAGCAACGAGATATGACAACAGCAAAAAATTTGATTGTTAATAAGTTAGTTCCAAATTTGTTAAATAAAAGAAATTATGTTATGCATTACAAAATTTTAAAACAAGCAGTAGATGCTGGACTAATTCTGAGAAAAGTCCATCGCGTGCAAAAGTTTATTCAGTCGAGGTGGATGGCAAATTATATTGATTTAAATACGAAACGTCGTGATGTGGCTAAAACCGAATTTGAGAAAAACTTTTTCAAGTTAATGAACAACTCGGTGTTTGGTAAGACAATGGAGAATATTCGAAAGCGAGTTTCAATAGAAATTGTTAATGACATAAATCGCAGAAGTAAATTAGTTAATGATGATGGTTTTGTTAGTATGAAAATATTTAATGAAAATCTTGTTGCAATACAACGACGAAAGACAAATTTAAAGTTAAATAAACCGATTTATGTTGGTGCAGCTGTACTTGATATATCAAAGTGGCTGATGTAAGATTTTCACTATAATTTTACCAAAAAGCAGTGGCCAGATTCAGAGTTGCTATTTAATGATACAGATTCGCTAGTTTATAATATAAAATGTGAAGATGTCTATCAGGATATTTACAATAATAAAAATCTATTTGATTTATCAAATTATCCAGCATGTAGTGGATTTCAAGATAATTCGAATAAGAAAGTTATTGGAAAAATGAAAGATGAATTTATGTTTATGCCAGTTAGGAAATTTGTCGGACTAAAGAGTAAAATGTATGCTGACATATTAGATGACAATAAACTTACAAAAAAAAGCAAAAGGTATTCCTCGAGGATATATGAAAAAGATGATGAAATTTGATGATTTTAAAGCAGCGCTAAACAATAATGTCAGTTTTAACAAAACAAATGTTATCAGAAAAAATCATCATAAATTTGAAACGGATACAATTATAAAACATGGATAAAGTAATTTTGATGATAAAAGGTATTGCAGAGATGGAATTAATACACTAGCACTTGGACATTATGAAAGTAATTTTGTCTAAACATCAGAAATAATGTTCGAAAATTTAACATTAGTCGATGGAGTTACTAGCAAAATCAAAAAAATAATGGTTAATAACCAGCAATTATCATTTGAATTTAACGATGAAATTTCAGGTATTTGTTTTAGTAAATTTGACAGAATCAAACTCTCCCTTATCAGATCAGACAATAGCAAATATTTTAATTATCTCGAAAGTTTGCGAGACGAGCTTGCAATGACAATTTTCATAATCCGATCAGCCAGCAACAGTATACAAAAATTAATATAGACTTAGACCGGTCGAAGGTTTTTGTAAAAGGTAGTAAATATCTTCTCAATAAGATAGCAATGAATGAACTATTTGAATGTCGTTGAAAAGTAACCAGTAAAATTAAATTTTCTTTGTATTATTATGACAATAAATCATACTTAATAGCGAATGTTGAAACATTGTTCATTGGTCAAGAAATATAACTCTGTATCAGAACTGTATTTCCTCAATACGAAACCCATGAAGAAGTCTTGAGAAGCGATGCCCTATCTGTTTTTAAAAGGGAGATAATACTGTTCCAGCTAAGTTTAAAATCTTTTGTAGTTATCAAACATAGCATATACTGCAACATTTGCTTTGTATTTTTTTTTTGGCTAATAAATGTACAGAGCTGTAGATCTGGCTCATCTTTTAGAGCTATATGGTGTGTAAATCTGATAGTAATTTTAAGACCTAAATCCTGGTGGCAGTTCTGTATTTGCCGAAATAACTAGCAATTCCTCTTGCATAAATGTTAGTAAATAGCCTTATATAAACATAGTTACTGTAGATTCTCGCTTATAAGCTGAGTCCAACTGCAAACTGCACAGACCCAAATATGCTGTCATATAATGCACCAGCAAATCTTTGGTCTGCACAGTTTTGCTAGGAGTAATCAGTAAAACAAACAAGATAAACTCTGATCTGCAGGCGCATAATGCTATGGCAGATCTTTATCTTTTTGTCTGCAGTTAGCCTCGACTTGTAAGCGAGTACATATGGTATGTCATAATGTATATATACAGCGGCTGTGTATTCATTCAACCCACTCGTTGACATTATTGATTAGTATCCTTGGCAACGGTTGATCTATATACAGCCTCTGTATTCAGCCAACATTAGGATTTCGTTTTCTGTACAAACAGATTTATATAGAAAATATCTTTTAATCAAAAATCATGTATTTTCAATTTATTTATAATAACGCTTTCAGAATCAGAAAATGTAATGCAAAATTTCATATTTTCAAAATCAGAAAATGTAATGCTGTTTGGTAACTACATGATAATTTTTTTAACATGTACTTACAACTGAATTTCATAGCTCAGCGTTAAAATGCTGGATTCTCATACCGACACCCTAAGTTCGGTTCCTGTCACGGACAAAATCGACAGGTAGGCTCTGGACTGCCATTGCCATTTTTAAAAAGATGGAGAGCTTTGCTCCAAGGATTTAATGACCTCTCATCACGTTAAACAATGTGGTGAGTGCGTTTTGCACTTACCCGGGGGTTTGATTTCGTTGGGGGGTCATTAAATTCGCAATATGAAGCTCTCTAAAATAAACATTACCGTATGTAAGCTCTCTACCTCACTTGAAGGGTTACCCAAACAGGAACATTCAAAAAGAATGTTTGCAAAAAGGAAAGTCTAGTGGGGTGCCCCATGAACATCATAAGAAAGACAATAATGTAAGGACCCCACCGAAAGGCACAAAGGCAATGAAGGGGCCCCAATGGAGGGGTAACCACTTACTACAGTAATGTTTATTTTTGTATTTTTTTGTATATATAAACTACATATATTTATGTATAGTATATATTTTATTCTATTCTTTTTTATTTTATATTTTTATTTTATTTTTTTTTAATTTTATTTTTATTTTTTTTATTTTTATATTTTTAGCTTCAGTTTTTTCCTCCCAGAAAATTTAGGGGAGCGTTCTGGTCTAGAATCCTCTTTCGGTTTCAAAATTTCATCATTTTCTGAGATAAAAATTTGGAGGAGGGTGGTTTTTTGAGGGAGAGGGGGTCTCTGAGGTGATGAAAAAATGTCAGAATATATTTATTTTAGAGGGGGGTGAGGGTTTCTGACCTAAAACCCTCTTTGGTTTTAAAACCTCAATTATTACTTATAAAAGTCATTATTTTGATCTAGAAAAGGCTGCTGAAGAAAATGTCAGCATAGAAGGGTTTTGGAGGGTGGAAGGGGGAATCTGGAATAAAAACCTCAATTACTCTTACTACTATATGTTCTCTAAACTGACTATACAACTAAGCAACAAACAATGCGGCGGTTGATAAAAGATTCTCACCTGAATTTATAGATCAATTAATTTAAGTACATTGCTCATCATCAAAGTCAATTGCCGAGCTAAACTTGTTCAAATTATGGGGCAACGATTTATAAAACATCAAAGAAACAAAAGCCGCCAACATGTGCACGTGGCTTGGAGGTGTTGTTTTATGCAATCAGTTGACCAGTGAATAATGTTGTCCACTTCCTACAAATATACCCCCATTGTTGACTGACAATTATTCTTGCTGTAGTCTTTTAAACTAATAGGTGTAAAAGTGTTAGTTAGTGGACATTTTGAATGAAAAACGGGAAACGGAAATGTAAAGCTTTTACTCTTAAAGAAAAGATGCAGTCACGCGACCGTGTTAATGAATGGCTCAATTTTGATAATGACTGCCCAGTTGCAGATCACGTTTCGGATGCAGAAATTGTTCAAAATATTATGTTCAATATCACCAATGGTGATGATGACAATGGTGATGCTTCTGATGACACTGAGGACACCACACCTGAGGATAATCCACCGTCAGCAACAGAAGCAGTCAAAAATTTAGAGTGTGTGCTTTGAGATGGATGGAGACGCAAGATATTGACTATGTTTGAATTCTTCAGTTAAGAAATATGATTGACTTTGCGAAGAGCAAACATGACAGTAGCAGAAAGCAGCTGAAAATCACTGAGGTTTTCAAACAATAATAAAGAATTACAATTCACGGATGAGAAAATTTAGCAGCATGAAATTTATACAGACACTGTTTTTTAACCTTCAGACGTACTGTTCCATCATTCGGTATGTAATATTTCCTATTTATTTTTCCATTGAATTCAGTCACATAATGATCTGTGACAAAATTATTGAATATTTTAAATCTGTGTGCGGATATTTTCGATGGAAATACTTGTATTGTGGATTCAATGTATGTGATTCGATTCACAGGTGAGTACATGGTGTTGATACTCTATTCATGCTATAGATTAGATATGTATATATAAACTAGACACGTGTATGTACCAATGCGTGGTTCTCTGAATAATGAAATATATTATATATGCAATCCCTGTTATCACTGCAGTTGTTTTCTCATTTAATATACATTGATTTAAAATGGTAATTATGCCAATGAAGCGCACATTTCTGCACCCGTTTTCATTACCACCCCCACCCACCCTGCTAACCCTGCAAATTTGTTAGTACTGTACATGGTTGCTTATAACACAGTTCGGTTCAAAACAGGGTCGGGTTCTATGGCTCCCAACTACCATGTTATAGCGGGGTCCCACTGTACCATTTTTATAAGCTTTTGGTATCACTAGGCCAGGGTATGAACCCGTGACCTCCCGCCCCCCAAAGTCAAATACTTTGACCTACAGAAGCACATTATATCCATTGGATTAGTTGAATAATTCTTAAAAGAAGAAGGAAAAAATATGTAGGCTAAAATGAAAATCCCACCCCACCCCTGCCACTGAAAATGAAACAAGAAATAATTCAATGATGTAACAAGGTAATAGGCAAACTTTCAGGACTGATAAAAGTAAAAAATGCTTCCCTTGTACAATGATTAGGAATCCAAGGAAAACTTATAAACATGTACACATGCATGGGCACACACCCTCAGACATGGCATCAAGCTGTTGGGCATCTAGTCTGTTTTTAAAAGGAGCAGCATACTCAAAAAGAAATACAATTTATACCCAATTTTAGGTTGTCAAACAGTCTATTGATTTATAATTGATCCGAAATAATGAAACAACTATGGTTGACAGTGTTGCCCATTATTGACAAGATTTCATTTTTGCATGCGAGAACACTCACACGTTTACCTACACAACAGAGACTCACAAATCAAGTTGAAAAAGAAACAATAGACATAAGACATTCAAAATGCTGCAACTGAACCCTGGGAAAGTACTAAAGATACAATCCAAAAAGAACCATAACCGCCCCATTTTTCTACAATCACACAGCTTATCTCTCTCATGCCTAAAATTGATCCACACAAGTCATATGCAACAATTATCCTTGCCCAAAAAGGTCTGTATAGTCATATATTTTTGAGTTCAGACCTTATGAAAAATGCCAATAGTAATCTTTTTAGATCCAATTTACATGAGATAAGTGTGACTCCTTTAAGACTTGGGGACACTCAATTTCATTTCTTCGTGGGTTGATGCAGTGGCACAGTTAGTAGAGAGTTGAATTCTTAATCTATGGGTCACAGGTGTGAGATCTTTACATGCCACAGTCCTGACTGGCTGTCTCATTGTGTCATTGAAAAAGGCACATAACTTCCATGGGCACCTGCACATAGGGGTGGGGGTGGATTTCATCTCTTAACATGTTTTTGTTAAAAATGCCTGAACTCCCATTTAAACAGAGATGTTAACCCCTACCCACTCTGTAGAGTATGTAATTGATATATCCAATAAAGTTCTCTATCTTTCCTAAAAACTGTGCTACTGGAGAGCTCTGGATCAGATTTGATAATTTCTATTATCTGATATTTAACACAATCTATGTTGTGGTTGGATAAATTAAAATGCTTATAGTCTGACTATACCAACCCGTTTGTTTGTACCCCCCTACCGATTTCAATAATAGAAACCTTCAATGTGATAAAAAGTGCAAGAAACTTAGTCAATTCATTCACTGATTTATAATTTGCAACCTGACTGTGAGTAGAATTGCCCTAACACCATCATCATCTGTGCATTTCATGCTTAACAGAAGTTTTCCATATAATAGACGGACATGCTAGAGATCCAGTTCCAGTTCCTGGACAAGTCCATTTTCAGCAAAGGGGTGTTAGCACCACTACAGATGTACATACGTATGTCGTCTGCTTCTGATATTTACAATGTCGAATCAAGCAAAGGAAAAGAATGGCAAAAACAAATTTGCCTTTCACATGGATTTAACAAGCGGTTTAAATTTCTATGTTCATGTGTGCAAAGGGATATAATTCCAAACTCTCAACGTTATGGCAATTTATAGAATTATCAGGCAGTTACCGAATAGGATGAACTAGGTCATTATGTTGGCTGATGGAAATAAACTAGCCCATAGTGTACGCAATATGGTGCCATGTTAGTATGGAAAATCTGTTAAGCATGAAAGGTGCAGGGGATACCAGTATTAGTGCCTTTCTGGTCTCAGTCAGGTTAGAAATTATAAATCAATGATTCAATTGACTTAGTTCTGTGCACTTTTTATCACATTAAACATTTTTGTTATTGAAATCGGTTGGGGCGGGTACAAACAAACGGGGATGTATAGTCAGACTATAGGCATCATGAAATCTTTATGATTGGATATCCCTTCAGCTCTTTTATTCACATTTGTAATTCCCATTTAGTCTCACTCCTATGTATTGTTTCCGCCATTTAGTGCAGGTGAGTAAACAGATGACACAACATGTGGTACAATGTCCTCTTAGTTTTGATTTATATTTGAGGTTCATAAATGTGCTTCTAAAGATTTTAGATTTATCCATTTTTCTGCAGAAACTGCAATTAATGGTCTCGCAATCTAGTACTTTGTTTGTGAACATTTTTCCAGTTAGGCCTGGATGTTTGCTAGAAAATTTAGCTTTTATTAATTGGTTTCTAAGTTTATAACCAATCCTCTGTGCAAATATCAGTTGATCTTGAAAAATCTCTGGGGACTCAATTTGACAATAGGCCAGAGATTGATGATTGTATGTTTGAGGAAATAATTATCTTTATCATAAGATAGCTGGTATTGCACTGCATTGTATTGAGATTTTTTGAATTGGTTTTAGTAGTTCTGTACAGTCTAACCAGCTTGTTTTTTGAAAAGCTTGTATTAGAATCGTAGCAGGATAGCCTCTTCTTTCATAAATTGAATTAGATTAGAAGTATGTTTTTCGAAGTCTGATTGTTTAGCACAGATTAGTCTAATTCTTAATAATTGGCTAAATGGACCAGAATTTTTACAATGGTATGGATGGTAGGAATCATAGTGTAGATAATATTTACCCATACGTTTACAGTATAAATCAAATGATACTGTATTATTTTCACGAATAACTGTAGTATCTAGGAATGTGATTTTGTCCTTAGAATATTCCATTGTAAACTTAATAGTTTTATGGTAACTGTTGCAGTATAGGTGGAATATATTTAATTCCATCTCTGAACCAATCCATATCATAAAGATATTGTCAATAAACCTAAGATAAATATACGCTTTATAAGGTGCTGATCATTGTCTGTTCAAGATCATCCATAAAAGTATTTGCATATGACAGGGCTACTTTAGTCCCCATTGCAGTTCCACCAAAATTTTTTTTTAATTTCGTTCCATTTCTAAGGTCACTCCCAAGTTATTCAATTTTTCTACTGTTTTCAGAATATGTTTCTGAGAACGCATATAACACTTTTTGTGCCTCATTGATATATGTGTATGATGCATTCAGTTGATAAAGCGATTTTTGTTTTTCTGCTACATTTTTTATATCCCAGTACTTTAATACCACTGGTAAAGACCTCTAAATTTGTTCAAAATATTTTGAGAATCGATATGGTTCTTTGCCATTCATATAATTAACCACTGCAGCAATTCTTCAATATAAAATATTCTTAGCTTTCCAGTACATATTCCTTGCTATTTTTGAGAAAATCAATACATAGCCCTGTGCAGTATATTTATTGACTGAAAACACGAGCTGTTGCCACAGTAAATTCACTCATTGCCTGGGTTGTAGTGTGTATTATTGGTACCATATACAAGCAAGTCTGGCCTCATGCATGGAAAATTAAATTTGCAACATGCATGGGTCACCTATGGGCTAAAAAGGTCATGGGGGTAGAGGTTACAACAGGTGTCAAGGACCCAAAGGGGCCAAAAGGGGAAACACCCCCCCCCAAAAAAACAGACACATTCATACTACTGGTAAAAAGAGCATAATCTGAGCAATAAAAGTGAAACCTATAATATGTAATTATATATTTATATAAATATTAACTGGCATCTTTACTTTGCAAGACAATGTATCCAAAATGTTGCATGACTTTGAAAATGTGTGTGTGTGTGTGTGTGTGTGTGATTTGGATTTTTAATGTAGCTTTAACAATTTTTCAGTCATATCGCTACGATGTCTGCAGTGTGACAGTTTATAGTGATGTCTAGCACTGTGGCATCATGCAGCAGACATGTAGCATAATGTCCCACCCAGTCACATTATCCTGACACCGGGCCAAACAGTCCTAACATTAATCTCTTAATGCTGTGCGCCAAGCGAGGCAGCTGTAAGTACCATTTTTGTAAGTCTTTGGTATGACTCGGCTGGGGATCGAACCCATGGCCTCCTGCATCCGAGGCTGATGCTCTAACCACTAGGCCACCGGAGCGGTCGATCTTGAAAATACAGTTGATCTAAGGGGCAAGGGTAACAATCATACAAAATCACAAAATTCTCTCTCTCTTTAACTTCTCTCCTATCTAACTAGTCAAAATGTGTGATAGCTTGCTGAATATGAAAATAATGAAACTTTGATTACTGAAAGCTTTCACTGTAAATGTTAATACCACTAGGAAATAGCTGACCTGCAATTTCTCAAGTTATTTGTGTGTGTGATTTCGATTTTTAACGTAGCTTTAACAATTTTTCAGTCATATCGCTATGATGTCTGCAGTGTGGGAGTTTATAGTGATGTCTAGCACTGGGGCATCATGCCACAGACATGTAGTATGATGTCCCACCCAGTCACATTATCCTGACACCAGGCTGACCAGTCCTAACACTAACCTCTTAATGCTGAGCGCCAAGTGAGGCAGCTGTTAGTACCATTTTTGTAACTCTTTGGTATGACTCAGCCGGGGATCGAACCCACGACCTCCCGCATCTGAGGCGGACGCTCTAACCACTAGACCACTGGAGCGGTCTTTCTCAAGTTATAAACATTGTGTCACATTTGCTTAGCATCCAGCTAAAGTCATGTATAAGCTATACTCTATCTGTCTTGGGAATATTACCGTGGCCTTGTGTTTTATCTCTAAAGATTGCCATGGGGTTAGTGTTGAACTCTTACGCAAGGTTACTATGACCAGCCAGAGCCCGGAAACTGGGTTCAGCAAAGGTGACTGGCTGCATCACTTAACAAAGGCTTGCCGTTATCACACCTATATGTTAAGGTTAGTTCAAGGATCAAAAGGAAAGTCCACAGGGTGAACGGGGTGTGTTCTTATCCATCCCCACGTTGGCAGACAGCGAGAGGGACATTGTCCGCTAAGTTTGATTGGATCGGTCCACAGTGATATCCAATCAAAACTGAGATAGTGGGCATGATTACAAATCAGACCCGAATGATACCTCCGAAATCGTAAAGAGTAATTTAGTACTCTCCTGGAAGGATTGCAGATCAATAGGGTTTACTCCAAGAAAGAAGCCACTCGTAATCTGGTGGCAGAACTTAGAGGTAGATTCTAAGGAAAGACAAAGCTCAGAAAAGGAAGCTTTTTAGGGAAAAGAACTTCCAGTTCCATGGGTACCAAGTCTTCAAGAGTTGGAGACGGAATTGAGGCTGTAGCCAAGACAGTTGAAGTTGACAGAAGTGTAGTCATGGGAGAGGAAGTGGAGGAGGAGGAGAAGGAGTCTAAAGAAAGTCGAGGAGGAGGAGAGGGAATTTGGAGAAAGGTTGGGGAGGAAGAGAAGGAATTGGGAGAAACAGGAGAGAGAAAGGATACAACAGATGAGTAGAAATACAAGGACAGGTGGAAATCAATCTCACACTGCTAATCAAGTGATGCAATAGGCTTATTAAAGGGTTCAGTGAAAGGAGTGTAATTGTAAATTTGAGTCATTTGATTACTGAATTGTTATTAAATTGTTATGCATTGAATTTCAACCTTTTTTGTATATTTAACCATCTAACTGCTGGCATTGCTGACTGGAGGCTTGGAGTTTTACATCTATCTTTCACTAAATTTAACTTCCAACAAAACAGAGCCTGGGTGGTACTTCTATGATAGTTTAAATAAAATATTGGGAGCACACCACCCCAACCATATACTTCATCACACACCTTCTTTTATTAAAAGCTTATCTAAGGATCCAAGTATTAGAACATAATATTTTCATGGCTTTTACACATTTTAGTATCAAGCTCGCACCAGTATCAGAGCAGGTGTGGGGCTGATTTATTGGCCCCGCACCTGTACTGATATACTTCCTTTGTGGTTCTTTAGTAAAAGCATAATGTAGTGGAGAAGTGCACAGTGTTGAGTATAATCAGAACAAAGACAAATAACTCTTGCAACTCACTCACCCCAATTACAAGTGTTGGGGATTTTTTTCTCTCCCAATCTGCTTATATACATATATGTGTGTGTGTGTGTGTGTGTGTGTGTGTGTGTGTGTGTGTGTGGTTTCTTTAATGACCTTTGACAATTTAATGGTGTATCAATCTTGAACTCATGTTCTGCAAACTTTCAATGATATTTTGGGGAAATTCACACATGTTGTTTAAATGTTTGCAATCTTTTGCAACTGTGAAATAAGTGAACTTTTTGAGACATTAATCAGGCCTATGCAACTTCCTCCAGGGTGCAGGTCTGATAAGCGATGTTTAAAGCCACGCCTTATGATGTAAATTAATGGATAAAACCTGGTCACTGGCTGCATCTGGACCTGGGTCCATATTTTGCCCAAACCTAAGTGCAGTGACTTTTTTTTAGACATGTGGCAAATTTTGTCTAATGATTATTCCTGATTCTAACATCCTTATTCTAAATCTGAAAAATAGAAGCACCTATTTAAAATTACATAAAAAAGTACAACATATTCATCTAAAGTCAACTGTTGACTGCACATGGTTACACGATAGCTACAAAATATTATTTCAGCATTCAAACTGGAAATTTAAAAATCCAGTTAAGTTATAAGAATAACCCTGATCAAATCTTCAAATTACATTAGCCATTCTAGTCTCTCTTCTATGAAATTCTTACCTTGGAACAGTCTCCCAGCAAGTCTGGATCATCTGCAAAACGATTCACTGCTGACTTGATCATGGCCTCTGACTCGGAGTGACATCTGTGTAGCTGAGGCTTGGCCACAGAATGCTGGAATTTTGTAACATAGGTAGATATAAATATATGAAACAAGAAAGGTTTTATTCCATTAGAATCTAGGTGTAGAATATGATAGCTAATTATGAACTCTTCTATATTTGTGGATGATTTCAGAAGAGCGCATGTCTAGAAACTTATTGTATTCACCTTATTGTTTTCTTGAAACTCGACCGAATCAGGAGGTATGGGAGTACAAAATCGTATTTTCAGCATGACATGCCATGATTCAATTTGACTAAAATTGGATCTCAATTTCACGTAGTCACAGTGGTATCTATTTTTATATTACAGGGGCTCGTATCACTGCTTACAATTTAACTGTCAGTCATACACTATCATACACTATATCTATAACTGACAGTTACGTTATAAGCAATATAAGCCCCTGTGATTTAGATTGCGACTTGAAAATAACACCGTAAAAATACATTTACACATTTCATCAGCGTGATCAAAGTTTCCTCAGGCAAATTTAATTTTTTTGACAAGCCAGAAGGGTACCTCTCTTGGAATACAGGAGTGGTATGGGCTTTGGGCTATCAGATTTTTTGAGCACTGTATAATGGGTTGTTCCACTTTCTGATCCTACCTATAAATTAGTACAATGGGTGCACCCACTGTTGCCTTCAAACACATCTCAGAAGCTATTGTCAGTCAACTAATATATATGAAATGGTGGTTTATAATTGACCTCTTTCCCTTTACTGCTGCTATATAAACGGGCATAAAATGAAAGTGGTGGTTTTGAGGGATTTTGCTGTTTGCTGTTTTTTGGAAGATTACTGAAAATTGTATTTTCTTGAAACACGACCATACCAGGGGGTTTGGGAGAACAAAATCATAATTTAGCATGACACGCCATACTTCAATATAATTAAAATCAGATTTCAATTTCACGTAGGACGGTGGTGATCTGATTTAGATTTTGCTGTGTTATGGCATGTATGTCAACATCTTGAAAATACATTTACACATTTCATCAGCACGATCAAAGATTCCTCTGGCAAAGTTAAATGTTTTTCTACAAGCCCGAGGGGCACCTCACTTAGAATACAGACCGGCCCAATCTAAAATTGAAGGGGCCTCGGGCATCAGTCCATTTGATTTTTTGAGCACTGATATTTGTTCCTAATTTTGGGGGTAAGTCTAAGATGATCATTTGTCCTTTACAAAGGCAAAATTTAGCCTGTTGCACAATGCAGAGGTTCCATTACACAAGTATATGCTTGTTTTTACTGATAAAATTTGCTTCTGTACTGGAAAAAGATGAGACTGTCGATATTCATGTACCAACAAACTGTAAAACATGTTTCAACAAAGCACATCTCTTTGATGGACTGCAAGGGTTTGATATTTGATTCATGATGAAACAAGACACTAATCCTAGCAGTCACTTTCTGCTTCATTCCATTGGAATTGAAGAATCTGTAATCATGGCACAGTGATCAATAAGTTCACTATTTTTTTTTAAAGTACTAATGATAAATCTATACCAGTTACCAGTACAAGCGCTGAATATGAAGATGAACATCACATTTAATTTTCAAAGGAATACTTGTCAACTGCTTTTTGATTTTAATGGCACATATTTTAAATTCAAGCACAGAGAAATCAAGAACTACTGCAAAGAAATGAAGAAACAAGGACTTCCCATTTCAACAGGCAATTATGTATTTCAGTTTCATGTGTCAGCATTGACACTATATCAGTCGCACTGGGACTTGAAAACCTTCACTGAGTTGTGAAATAAATGGTTGAATATTGAGATGGAGTTTAACTGATGACACCATAGTTTGTTCCACACAGCTTTACAAATTTTATCTTGTCTGCAACTCTGTATATTATCACTGAGTCATTAAATGTAGCTAAAAACACTTAATTCTTTTAAAATACTTTGGGTGAAACAAATGAGGTCCTTTTTAGCTACATTTAATGATGCTGATCTCATAAATTACTGAGTTACTGATAGGATAAAATTCACAGTGCTGTGTGGAATGAATTAGAGTATCATGGTGTTGACTTGTGACACCATCCATTACAAACACAGCTCTTGTTGCTTTAACAATTTTCCAGTAATGTCGCTACAATGTCTGTAGTGTGGCAGTTTATAGTGATGTCTAGCACTGGACATCATGCTGCAGATGTGTAGCATATGTCCCACCCAGTCACATTATCCTGACACCAGGCTGACCAGTCCTAACATTGACTACTTAATGCTGAGAGCCAAGTGAGGCAGCTGCTAGTACAATTTTAATAAATCTTTGGTATGATTCGGTCAGGGTTCAAACCTGTGATCTCCCGCATCCAAGCTCTAACCACTTAGGCCACTGGAGTGTGTGTGTGTGTGTGTGTGTGTTTATATTTGGTGTAAACTGAGGACATTTCATGAGATTACACACCAACATACCAAGGATACACCTCCAACTGAGGATGTCCTCGGTTGAAAAATGGTAAAATCTTGCTTCTACCAACTATTTTAGCCTAGAATAATGTAAAATCATGATTTGTAGGAAGGTTCCCGTTTACACACTTGGTGCTTCTTCGCAATTTTGGAGTGTATCTTTCTTCGAAAGCTGGTGATACACATGCCCGAAACCATGTCCTCAATTGCCCGGTGGAAAACTTGTAGAGAGATCTCCGCTATCAAATTACATGTTGCAAAAACATATTATCTTCCTTTATATCCAAGCATCAAATACCAACTACTTAGCTGAACTATAAGAACAGCTGGTGCATATAATAGTCCCTGTTATTTTTTTATTAATATTTCATGCATGTGAGACAATAGTGTCAGGAAACTCACAATACATTCATACCATACATGTCCAATATATGTTTTTAAATCTACGACATGTACGAAAAAAGTACATCACAATGCCATTGGAAATACGCATGAATTCATTTTAGAGTTGTACTGAAATTGCCTAATTATCCGACCCATCTGTAAAATTAAAACGTCCTATTTGTGGCGAGATTTTACACATGTAAAGATATTGAAAAGACATCCTTGATATGCAAAATATATTTGATGATTATGAAATGAGCTATATCCGCCCCTATTTCATCATTTGCCTACTGAGTATTCAAACAGGACAGAAAGCTGTGAATCAAGTGCAAAATCCTGTTAAGGTGAGATCGAATTATCAATAACCGAATTTGGAAGTTACATGTACAGAACTTCAGTAAATATATAGAAAGATAAATATATTATACAGAGGTCAAACATTTATCATCAAGATGATCAGTCCCAAAATGAAACATTTAATTACAGCAATATGTTTTTCATTATTGCACTCGTAAGACCTGCGCTTTCATGCACAAGCAATCATAAACTGTTGAATGCGTTCAATGTTCTTTTTAAATGTATATACTTGCTTCAGTTGGTGATTTGATGACTTTGCTTAACATATCATGAATTATGTTTGTATCGATAGTTCTGTTGTAAACAAAGTCTTATTAAAACAACACACAAAATGTAAACAGAACGAATCAATCTGTATTGTTTTCCCAAATTTAAAGAGCTTTTTGACAATAGCCAAAATGCTCAGGATGTTCTACTGGACCAACTTGTATTTATAACTTAAAAGAACATTTATTTAGAGCTGCATTAGACTGTAATATTCTTACTCATTTAGTCTATTTTCAGTATGTTTTACACAGAAGGCGACGCGAAAAAAAAAAAAACTGTTTAAAACTTCCAATCAGTGATACAAAACACCTTTACAAGGTATCTTGAATTAGCAAATGTAGAGAGAGAGAGAGAGAGAGAAAGAAAGAGAGAGAGAGATCTGCATGGTTTCTCTTCATCAACTTTCTGGCCCGTCAGCAGTTCACACCATAGAAACAACACAACTATCCATTAAAACAGTGAACTATTTTTACTATGCCACCTTAGGCCAGTCAATTCATGGTTTCAAGGCACATTTCACCAGTACAACTACATCACATTTGCCACCATGGCGACATAAACGGTATCTGCTGAGTCCCTTCTTGTTTATTCCTTTGTGTAATTTACCGGTCTCCTACCGTAAATACTGCCACTGCAGTCACACCACCAATGTACACCACTAGGTTTTAATAGGGACTATGGTACTCCAGGGACACTCATGCGCTTTTGACCTGAATTCACTAAAAATCAACCGTGGCATCATGGAAACTCACTAACACTTCCCTCTGTGACGTTTACTCCTACTAATTGCCTAATTATTTCAGGCTAAGGAATATTTCCATTGCACCCAGTTCAATAACTAAATTAGTAATCACACAAATCTAAGAATTCCTTACAACGGGGCACTATAACCAAATGAGCATACTCTAAATTTATTACAGTATCATCTCCAAAGCAGCGGATTAGTCCAAAGCATGTTATGTCGTACTAAAGTCTAATTACAGGACAATCATTCAATCAATAAATTGATCAGTCAGTCAATAACAACAAGATATATATTCAAATAATAATGTAATTGCTCTAAAGAACAGTTGTAGATGAAACCCTTATGCAGGTTACAGTTATTTAATACTAGTATGTGATTTGGATTTGATTTTAACATAGCTTTAACAATCTTTCAGTCATATCTCGAGCATTGGGGCATCATGCCGCAGAGATGTAGCATGATGTCCCACCCAGTCAAATTATTCTGACACCAGGCCAACTAGTCCTAACACTAACCTAATAATGCTGAGCGCCTAGCGAGGCAGCTGTTAGTACCATTTTTATGTCTTTGTTATGATGACTCAGCCTGGGTTCAAACCCGCAACCTCCAGCATCCGAGGTGGACGCTCTAACCACTAGACCACCTGAGCGGTCATATTGATTGTTAAGACTGGACTAGATATGTAAACATGTTCTCATTGGTCATAATGTACCAATGTCCACGGTCTCCGTGACTTTGTCAAATAGTGTGCATCCTTAGTTTATACTGATAGTTCAGACTAGATGTGTAAATGCGTCTTTGTGGTCCATGATGTACCAATGTTCACAGTCTCTGTGATTTTGTTAGTAGTGTGAGTCCCTTGTTTGTACTAATCGTTTAGACTAGATGTGTAAATATGTTCTCTTTGTCCATGATTTATGAATGCCCTCATTCTTCATAACTGTACGTGTCCTTAGTTTGTATTGATATTTTTTCTGTCTGTTTAAATATGTCATCGTTGTCCATTATGTCTTCAATCTCTATTTTGTCAACAAATATGTGTATCCTTTGTATTGATATTTGATTATATATGTTTAAAGACATCTTCTTCCAATATGATACACCATAGTTGATAGTCTTCATGATTTTTGAAAGTCATTGTTTTCTTCTGTTAAAGAATAGTAGGATCAGTGTAAAAGCATTCGTTAAATTCTTAGGTCAAAGTTAACAAAAGAGTCTTCATACATATTAACTATTGTGAAACAATTAAATCAGTCATAATACCAACAAGGAAAATCAGTTTCAGATTTCATTAATTATATGACGGTTTAAGATTTAGTAGAATAGGTTCATGTCATATATAAATTGTTCTTGATATTATCAATTTATGCACACTTACAATATAACAATACATGTTTTGATACATGAGCATATTAACAATCACAGTACTGTGCTTCTGTCTAAACACATCTATGAACAGTATGGAATCATCAACCTGCCACATTGTTGTATGAAGTAACAATTAAAGACTGATGCTTAATCAGAGCTGGGATAATCATAATGTGATCAGAATTTTATTCTGGAAATGGTTAAAGATATTTCTGAGATAAAAAAAAAAACGAACCACAATTACGTCTGAGTGCACCAACCCTCTTAACCTGAACAGTTCATGTACAGCTTAATAATGTTCTCTTCAATTTCATTTCGCATGACAATAGGAGTCACAGCTGGCCATGACGTCACATTGTCTACAGTTTCCATGTTGTGGTCAATAGTTGTGTGTGTCCTTAGTTTGCATGGATTATACAGAATATTTGTGTAAATGTGCGTGTCCTTGCTTGCATTGCTAAATTTCATATTCCTTGGAATTGATAATACAGTTCCCTCCTCAATTCATCACCATTTGCCATTAATTTACTGCCCCAAACTGTATTTCTTTTCACTCTAAGATCGCCAGAACAAATGTCCTCGGTACGCGGTTCCATACCTGAGTCCTCGATATTCACCAAATACAAGAATGTGTGTGTGTGTGATTAAAGGTCTAATGCGACTGTTACTATCACACAATTAAGCAGCATTGTAAAACAACTCTCAGAAAAAATAATAAATAATGCTAAACAGTTACCACATTTTGAAATTAGAAATCCAACCATTATTTCTGACATCATTATACATGAAACAGAAAGTATAAAGGCAATAACTAGTCTTTACCTAAACAAACCCAATCAAATTAGTCACAAACTGTTATAAAATATAGATATATCCATGCTCTTGCAAAAATTAATAAGTAAATCAGTTGAGACCATTATGTTACATGCACAGTGAAAGCTAACTCATGTCATGCCAATTTATAAGGAGACAAAATGTTATCTTCTAAGTATTCTCTTATGAGCTGTGTATCCAAGGTTTTTCAATAAGTATATTCATACATGTATATAATTTTTGCATGAAAATGATTTGAGATAGAAATCTGGATTTCTTCTAAGCTGTTCAGATGCATGCCATCTCCCCAAGAGGTACAATCATAATTATTGCTATTATAAGTGGCAAGAAAGCGTAATTTGGGCATAACAAGTGTACGCTATATATTACATGCCAGAATTACAGCAAGTTTGAAAATGATATATTTTTACTACTAACATGGTTCTGCAGCTGGTCAAAATTCTTGTCACATGGATTAGAACCAGAATACAAATACAAAATATGCTGAAAAATTATTTATATTCAGCATTCACTTCAATTCGTCTACATGTGTAACTTTCACTGAATCAATGAATGATCATGAACTGGAATTCTGCAATGATCATGGTCAGGAGCTCAGAGTGCTGTATCACATTACTCTCATATTCTTCTTTTAAAGTTTGTAAAGTGGTATTGATTTGTCCTTTCTCCTGATCTGACATGTTTTCAAGTTTAAAAAGATCCATCTGCTCTAACATTTCCATCACATAACATCCACAACACACACTGTAAAGTGTTTCACTTAACATCTGACTCCATTTTCTTTAAGAATATAGACTGGTTCACTAACTAGCTAGCTCATGAATAAATTAAATTTGTTAGGCAAAGTTCAGTTTTGAAGTTAAAAAAAGTGTAATGGTTGGCATGTATGTGTTCAACATGAACTAAATGAACCTTATCACACAATGTTTTTCTCTTATTTGCATGAAATCATGTGTTCAACATTCCTTTATATCAAAAAGGATTTTGAGAGAGTATAGATTAATGGTTACATTTTAAGTTTCAAAATATGTAATTACCAGCAAATTTCTATCATGGCTCAAAAGCAACTTATCAATCCGCTACCATAGAGTTTTCCACCCATTTATTACTCTAGAAAGCTTTATTTATGAAGAAATTGGTTGGTAAACTCTTGCACAAGGAAGGAAGACGACAAGAGTATGCAAATTGTATTTGATGATATATATTCAAGTACCTAACTAAAGTGACAATCAACAAGAGATGATGAAACTCATTATAGTCTGCAGAACTCCCAAAGCATCACACCCATCTTTACCAGCGTTCTTATTTTTTCCAGACATCCTTTCTCCCAGGAATGACTTGTTGTTGGGATACTCTCTCTATCATTATCTAATCAACTAATGGACTTGTCACCATATTATGATATTGTCAAACCTCACCTTAATATCCTACATACTAAACTTAGACATTCTTGTAATCCCACCAAATCCCATCTTTACAGAGTGAATTTAGTTAACTCCCCCATATATCCATTTGGCTATTGCAATGAAGATACTGAGATTGTTTGTTCTATTGCCTCTAATTTAATACCCAAAGATTGTTCACTCTATCTCTCAACACAAGCAGCAGAGAGGGTGGACCCTACAACTTTTTCCGAGGGTCCATTAGCAAAAATAAAGGTTCCTACGAAGGGCGAAAATAAGGTCAATAATGCTAAACCAAATCCGCTAACTGAACACATTTTAATAACAAAAATCGACGGGTTAGTTTGATTTTGTTACTCGTTCGTTGACATATTTTTTTCAAATTTTAGGCGTGTTTTGTTTGCGTCTCGCACTCATTCTTTTGTCAGCCCACCTCTCTGCTGCTGTAATTAAACCATTGCATTATATCAATAATGATTGGTAAAGCTCACTCAGCAAGATTAGCTTGAGAGCGACTAGAAGCGATACAGAAATATCTTCCGCTTCATAACAGTGTTAAGCAAAAATTACAAGAGCGTCAACAAACACGAGAAGAATTTACAAAATCTGCAGAAGAATTATTTAAACCTGTCACAAAGACTACTAAAGGTATTCTTCCCGTGTTGGAAAAAACAGCTGAAGCAACTGGAAAAATAGCAGAGCGAATTAAGAAAACAAAAAAAATTCTATGAGAACTTCCTGCCGAAATAGCTGCGGTTCAGCCATCTCAAAGAATACTCGAAGGAATGACCAAGCTCGTGCTGAGATCGGTGAAATAAGAGAACAAATACAACCACAACCAGAACCAATAAGATCAAGAATCAGGACTAACATGATCAATAAATTTTATCCAAGATCTATCGAATATATTCAATCTATTAATAGCGAAGATTTACATGAATTTGCTGCGAAAAGTTTTTTTGATAAAGGCGATTATTTAAAACCAGAATATACTCAGGAAATAACAGATCATGAAAAATGGTATAGATGGATACATCGTATAAAGATCTTAGACTTAGATTTGTTCGACAAAATGATCCTGAGTATGTCGAATATATTAATAAAACATTTATTCGTGCTAAAGAATTACAACATCATTATTCACCACGAAGAATTGTTCAGCCAATAATTGAGGAATTAGAAGAAGATCAAGATGTTTCAGTTGTAACTGGAAAAGGTATTAATACAAGTACAACTGGAAGTGGTCTTGTTACGTGTCCTAACAACGTCCTTGCTGACATGGATAGATTAGAAATTCTGATTGGTGGGAAACGAGCTGGTAATAATTCTCCAGAAATTATTAATGAAGCAGCTGCTATTTGTCAACGATTATTTACAGGTGGTATTATGGACGTTGGCGTATATCGGTCTCTCATTAATGAAATTATCGATGATTATTACAGTGACTAAGTCACTGATTAAACAGATATAATTATTATAATAGATGATCATACATGTTGCTCAGCATGGACCAACCATGGTCAGGGTGGTAAATTCAAGATTACCTGTATACAAAAAATTTTATGGAGATGGACTTGGTGATGTTGTTAAGGGTTTATTTTCGAGAATCGCCCCGAAAGCAATACCGATTGCAAAGTAATTAGGCATGAAAGCTATTGACATTATTCGTGAAAAAGGTATTAGCGCTGCTGGTGATGCTGCCAGTAAAGCATTCTCTGCAATCAAGGATAGACTAGCATGATTAATATGACGAAAACCTCAGCCAGTAAAATTACCCAGCACTGAAGTGATGCCTGCAAGTGTTAGTAAAATAATAAATCAAGCCGCAAATCAAAAACTAGGAGAGTTAGCTGATGAAAAGGAAAAAAATGTAGCAGCAAGTCTAATGGCAGGAAGTGGCCTCACTTCCCGAAGTGGTCTTCATAATAGACGATGACCAATAACATAACATGCTCAAACGTATATCTGATCCCGCATTTGACATGGATGCGCCAGTTCTCAAAGATGAATCTGTGCGTGATTATCAATATTATTCTTACGACGCACAATTACCAAATCAGCGCAGACAAATTGAATTACAAGTTCAAGATACAAGTAGATATTTCTTACCCGCTGAAGCATTTACTGAAGTAGAAGGTGAAATTTTAAAAACAGATAATACTGAATACGGAGGTGATATTAGTGTTGGTTTTGTTAATAATGGTATCATGGCGTTGTTCGACAGCGCCACGTACATGATCGACGGAAGAAATATTGAATCAATTCAAAAAGATGTTGACGTTGCCACGACGATACTTGGCCTTGCAAGATACAGCAACAATTATTCAAGATCAGCTGGTCCATCAATGATGTTTACCAAGGATACTTCTGATCATCCTGAATACAACCAGTATGAAATAGGACGACCAATGAACTTTGCTAGAAATGCCAACGCGGATGTGCAAAGTATGATTATTAATGTCGATCCAGATTTCAACGTAGGATTTAGATCACGTCAAGCAATGTTGCAGGGTGGAAGCAGAAGATTTTCTTGCGCGATTCCAATATCACATATTTTTGGATTCTGCAGACATGTACGAACGGTCATTTTTGGAGCCAAACATACAACTGTACTCGTACGAAAAGCAACCGACGATGATGCAATATGGCGACCCACCGGTGATGCTGGTAAAGTAATTCTGACAAAACTTTCATTATGGATCGCAGTAATGACTCCAGCGATATCTGAAGAAGATCGGTTACTCGCTTTCATGAGCAGCGGCAGCAAGTCAACATTGTCTTGGTTAACAACAACCACAGATGCTGTTCAAAGCACAATTAATGGTTTATTTACATGGCAGATAGCATCACAACAGGGTATCTTTGCGCCGCGACATATATTCATTGCGCTTCAAAATGCTGCACGAGTAAATGATCAAATGCGTAGTACAATGGTATTTGACAAACTCGATGTTTCTGAAGTTTCATTAAGAATAAACGGACATCAAAAACCATCGGAGGATATTTTGTTGAATTTTGATCAAAATCATGTAGCGTGTGTATCATCGTCTGATGTCGTTTATGGGACGTGATCAAAATATTGATACTGGTTTACAAATATCACAGCTGGATTTTACAACACTGTACCCGATTTATTACTTTTCGCTGGAACATTTGGATATGTTTAGGCAGTCTGTCGTTGATATTCACTTTCGAGCTCGTGTTAATAGAGTTGTTGGAGATGTTCCTAATTACAGAGCAATCGCTGTTATATTATCCGATAAAACAATGTTACTTGAAGGTGTTGGCAGACGAATGAGAGTCGTTGATGCTCCCATAGAGAATATGCAAGTGTTAATTTAGACGTCAGAAATATATCATAAATATCATATCATCATGTTAGTGTCAGTCTGACCCCGGGTCAGATTAAACGATTACAATCACCGTTAGCATCACGATGCGTAACAAAAATATCATTAAAACAAGAACAAATGAGTGGTGCAAATAAATTGTCGTTGACCGAGCGTCAATTCAAGAGATTTAACGAAGCTAAACACGCCAATAAAGGAATACGATTAATTCTTTCCATGAGTGCAATAAAGGATACTATTAAAACCGGAGGAATATTTCCGCTACTCGCAGCTATTCCAGCATTAATAGCCGCAGCTGCTCCAGCTGTTGCAAAAGCGGCTGCGTTAGGTGCAGTTGGGACAGCTGCTGGAATGGCATTAAAGAAAGCAACAGGAAAAGGATTAAAAAAAAAGGAAATGAAGAGGTCACGGTCTGAGACTTCCAGGGTCTCGACCAAACAACATTTGGGGAAAAGGATTAAGAATTCCAGGGACTCGCTGATTTTTCCGATGTCTAACTTTGATTTAGTTGATGCTGCTGCACGATTAAATATAAAGAATTTCAGAGGTGTTTTTATGTGTGATCAATTACCGAAAATTCCAAATCTGATTGAAACCGGTATTATTAATCTTGAAAAAAGCTCTGGTCGTGGCACTCACTGGGTTGCATATGCAATTGATCCACGTGGTATTGTTTATTTTGATTCGTATGGGTTAGCACCACCAAAAGAATTTTAAAATATGTCGGCAGAGTGTAAAGCATTCCGGTGCAAAGTACTGCACTTCAAAATATTCCAATCTGGTATTCAACGCTACCAACACAAACATTAACGGATCCACCAATATGTGGCCGTGAAGCACTAGCAGTACTTGATGCTGTATCAAGATCAACGAAACCACCTCATAAAACTGTACACGAATATACATCAAATAATCGCTAATCATATAATGGTAGATATTTAAGGAAGATCAGCTAAAACCAGACCTCAACAAGCACCAGGTGAAGACTTACTTAAGTGAGTAACAAAACAGATCAACGATGAATTATCTGACATGCTCAATCTTGCCAATGTTGATCCAAACGAACTTGTTGTATTTCAAAACCATGAAGGAAAATTGAAGACAAGTAATATTTCAATAGCGATATTATTATTCATAATCGATTATCACGAGAAGATCTTGTTGCCGTATATGACAAAGAGGGCAAACTTGTTCCTAGTGTTGTTACTCCATCGTCGATCCGAGATAGCATAAGTGAATGAGTGTTAAAAGCCAGTGATATAATGAACGGTGTCATTAACATGAATAACAATAAAATTATTAATGTAGGAGAACCGACGGATACTCTCGACGCTGCAACGAAGAAATATGTAGACGATAACAATATTCCGATGACAACTTCATTGTCGACGATCAATGATGGAATGGCCGCATTTAGAACTGAATTTTTTAATCATGTACAACTGTTTATGAATTTTCGCAGAAACGTGAACAGAACCACTAATGAATTTTTTGGAAGTCCACCAACCGTTGACATAAATCTCAGAGATATAAATACGAGAATCACTGACACTGTCAGTGGAATTCCTAATATCATTCAAAAAACTAATCTGATTAAAATTCCACACAAACAAATTAACAATACTGTGTACACGGTATCATCAGGATCATCAACGTGGACATTGCAAAATAACACTATTAAACATACCGCAGAAGTAACCGGTGTGTACAGGCTGTCAGTGTTCAGCTCTGCAAAATTTATAATATTTACTACATTTTCATGGCATTATTCAACCGATAATTTTTCTGGGACTGTATCTGTAGTGTTAAATAAAGATACCGAAGAAACGTTTATGCTGGTATCAGATGATAAAAAATTAACCTCGGCGTCTTACTGGTGGTACATAGAATTTGTAGCTGAAACACTTCCGTTGTCTTAGACAACAACTAAAATACAATGATAGACATTCAGCAATACAGATACGATCAAGTAACAACTTGGCAGAATAAATTAAAAACCATCATCGATAATTATACTGCAAAAATAAAGAAATATCATAGACGTGCTGTTGTCGTTGATATTGTCGTTTATTTGGTTTCCGCGATTGTTGCTGGAACCGGAGTAGTATTATCAACGTTGACGATGACGGCGCCGATCGTTGTAACAATCATTGTTTCATCGTCAACCACAATCGCTGGAATATTTAATATTATCGCGAAAAAGATAAATACGTGCACAAATGAAAAATTGAACGAGTACATGATGAAATTACACACAGCAACGACCACATACTCTAAATTATCATTAATGATTTCTTCGTCGCTAAATGATGGAATAATATCTGATGAAGAATTCAGTATTATAATAAAGATCTACAATGAAGTATTCCATAACGATGTTATGGATGAAAAAATTCCTGAACAGGATTTAAAACAATAATAGTATAATAATGTCATCGTTCGATCAGCGATCACAGGAATTATTGCAACAGATCGTCACTAATACTGCTCCGGTAAAAACCACAATGATATCAGCGAGTTCAACTAATCCTGAATTCAGTATTAATTTTCCAACTGCATTTCCAGCTTTCGAGATAGCATTGGTGCAATTACGGGTTTATTATAGTTGGCCAAATATTAGGTCAAAATCGTTTGGTGGACTACAACCGAATAAATCATTAGTATTTGCAAATAAAAACAAACCCGATGGAACACCAGATTGGCAAGTAGTTAGTATTCCAACGGGCAGTTATCAAATAGAACAGATCAATGAAGAATTCCAGCGCAGAATTAAATCCATAACAGGAAAAGAATCAAAGATTGCTATTACTGTTCACGAGCCAACGCTGTAATCGGCGATCGAAATAAATTCTCCGGATTACGCCATTAATATTTATCAGTCTTCGATCAGGTCAGTATTAGGATGGCCAGATATTAAACCAACATATGAAGGTCCGCCACAACCATTATTAGATGAGTTTTTGACAACAGAACAAAAATTTATGAAGATACCCGAGTACCAAAAAAAATATCCATGGGACGTTGATGAATATTTTATCGTTGACGAGCAAAAAATATTTTTATTACCAGATGTTTATCAGATAGAAATTAGAAGCTTAGGTTTACATACTAGGTTTGGAGCTAATATGTTATCTGACCCAATCAAAGATCAATTTAACAGAATTCATGAATGCGTAAAAAATTTAATAATTGATTTAACAAAAAATTACAACGACGACGTAAAAAAAAATATTATTGATTCAATTAAGCATCTAAACGCAGTAATATCTGACTATACACATGATACATGTGGTAGATGAAAACGCTAAATTTGATGAAAAATTATTTATTAAAAATTATTGTAGTGATAATTTGATTACATGTTTTGATTAAAAAAAGATTTAAAAGAAATTCAAGAGAATATCCCAAAAATTGAATTTAACATTGCAGATATGTTTTCCGCGATCCTTGAGTCATGGAGAAAAGTAGCCCCACCAGCAAGTATTCTCCGATACAATAATGATCCATATGGTGGCGGCCGTCACATTTCACCGAACATCATCGCAATCACATCAACGATCACGGTGAATTTAGTATGTGATGTTATCAACGGCAGTTATCAAGTTGACGCTGAAAAATCCAACCAAGCTCAACAAGGATACATTCTCTACTCATTTACCCTCAAGTTCCTCCACGTTATTTGATTGTATCAGAACCAATCAACGTTGTTTATCTAAAATGTCATAGTCGTCTTTTATCACGGATACGTTTTAAATTTACTGACCAGTCTGGCCACTTGCTCGATCTGAGGTCAGAGTCGTTAAATAGAAATCTGTATGTACGCTCATAGATCGTCATCGTAATGACTTAGTCAACGTCATCATAGTCCATGATTACATCATGGTGGAAAACACCAAGCAAAAAAAAAATATCAAATAATTATTTTTTTTTTACCCTGTGATTATTATTCTGGTACAACACTATTAGTTTTGTTGTCAATGTCGGTGACATTGTCACCATGGTCAGAGTCACACTCGTCTTTATCTTTAGCCAGTAACTCTTCCGTCATCAACATAATATCTCTCAGTTGTTTTATACGAGCGTGTACGAGTCTTTTCGTTTCGTATTCGTGAGATAATTCTGACCTAACCTTTTCGATGGCCCGTGAAAGAGGAACAAATAATGTTACTTGTGTATCCATGATTGCTGCCAGTGATCGTAACATTGCCTGCTGGATTAACTTTATGAATCTATAATCGGAGGGCAACGTATATCTATTTTCTGATTTTTTTAATTGTAATGATTCAAAATCACTCATTATTTTTTCAGGATCAAGCTCATTAGATATTTTTATAACGCTGTGTTGTAATTGCTTAATAGCAGCAATAATTGATGTGATGTGTTCGTGGTTCATTACTTTTTATATTATAAATTATTTGTTTAAATAAAAATAAAATATTTCAGAATAAATATTTCTGAATAAAAATAAAATATTTTAGAAAACCTGACTGAATTCGCAATATTGACGGGTAATATACCCATCAAATTTAGAAAATCTGACTGAATTCGCAATATTCACGGGTAAAAAACCAATCAAATTCAGAAAATCTGATCAAAGTCACAATATTGTTAGGTAACTTACCTATCAAATTTAGAAAATCTGACTGAATTTCATAAAAAATAAAATTTTATTATACTAAAAGTATTTCTGAATCAGATAAAATATTTAAAATATATTCTGAATCAGATAAATATAAAAATATATTTTGAATCAGATTTATAATAAAAATATATTCTGACTCATAAAATATATTCTGAATCAGATTTATAATAAAAATATATTCTGAATCAGATTTATAATAAAAATATATTCTGATACATAAAAGATAAAAGTAAAAGTATATTCTGAATCAGATAAATATAAAAATATATTCTGAATAAAAATAAAAATATATTTTTGAATAAAAATAAACAGCAGCAATGATGTTCAGTCTACCATTCCACTGGGGTCCCTTCTGCCGGTAAAGCCTTTACCAATAAGAGCCTAAGAGTCCCTTTTTTTTAAAATTTGGTAAAGGCCTTTTTTATGGCCCACGGGCACTCTTCATGGTTAAGACCTGTCTTATGGTCCACAGGCACCTTATTGAGACTTTTTGGTCCGGCGGACATTCTGTCTGAATGCCCCTATGTGGAAACCCTTAAGTGAGGTCACATGGTCACGACTTCACATCCCCCTGCTGTTTATTATACGGACGCAAGCACATATCGATTTCATGTAAACCCCCCCCAATCAAACCCCGGGGTAAGTGCAAAACTGCACTCACCATGTTGTTCAACATGGTGAGGGTTACATGAAATCTCATGGGGTGCTTGTGTCCCCACTTATAAAGTAATTATTAAATAAAATAGCATCCTAGGGCTACAAACCATCGACAGTGTCAGTCATGGGTTTGGAACTCAAGACCTCGAGTACGAGAGTCAGACGCGCTACAAATGCACCATTGTTCCAACTTACAAATACACGTTTCAAAAATAAATATATAGCTATCTTAGCATTGACTCTGTCACTGCAGATTCTGTGATCAGTATTATACTATCAGAATATTTTTCTGATTCTGAATAAAATCTGCAATTTTATATATTTCTACCATTTCTGCCTTGTTAAAATATTATATTTTTCAAGCCTATTGACACAGTCAAGGCAGAACTATCTAGCAATGAATGCATGGATCGATGTTATTCTCGTATATTCCGCCTGGAACGGAGCTGTGTACATTCATTCAGTATAGTAACAACGATACATGTAGTCTGCTGCGATTGATATGTGAAGCAGTTATGTACAATATTGGCCTATATTAGATTTATCTGTCCCCGTAACGATGTTACGGATAATATCACAGCTGAGGTTTTTATGTTTGTTTGAGGAAAGTATATATCATTAATAATATATATTTTCTGCAATTAATACTTCCACATAGTTGAGATATCTGGACTGGAGAGATATTTAAGCATTACGATTAGACTGTAGTACCATAACTGCTTGATTACTCTATCATGAGGTGGAAACGTGAAAAATTATTCGGGCGGTGGTTTTCACAGGACAGTTATCTGGTCAATCCAAGACCTCTATCATTTTTAGTGGATCGGTACAATCATTATATATTATATAGAAAATGTACCGATCCACTAAAAATTCATGAAAATTTTTATGTCGATTCTTATCACTGTGGTCAAGTATAACGCAATAACAAAAAAAAGGGAGACAACTACTTGATTGCTCTATCAGCGATGACGGATTTATCTCGCTTCATTGTATATACCGGAATGTAATTTTTTGTTCAAATTTTTTCGAAAATGCTGATTTAGTAATATTATCTGCCACAAATTTTATTGAACGCCTGCAAATACCGGAATATTTATCAGCCTCATGCATTGATGGGAAAATTATTTCTTCACCAATATCTGTATTTGTAGATATAACTGATCTAGGAGTCTTAGAATTAATGCCGGTGTTTCCAAGTACAGAATTCTAACAACCCTGAGGTTAGATAAATCATTATTTTTCCGATTTCAATCAATGTGATCAATTACAAGTCCATCTTCGATGACTCCATGAAAACATTCAAATACGAATCTATGAGATACATTTTATTTCCAGTATTAAATATGAGATAACCAGTATTATTAACAGAACTGACTGTTTTTTTCAATCTACAATTTCTGATGACACCATCACGAGACACTTCATAATTTTTAATGATAGGGTGCTTTACAAATTCATTTTGCTCCATTTATATATAATATTATTTGTCTAAATGATTACTTTGAAATCTGGTCAGATAGTCTTCAGCGGTTTTTATGGGGGATTCACCTGACGACTTCTTATCATAATATTGTTTTAGTTCTCTGTATCTTTTACCACCGCATTGCACACATAACCGTGTTTCTCCTCTGACTCCAACACCGCATCGTAAACACGGTTTTGGTCCTAGACTACCTTTGCAAAAGCTTTGCATGTGTTGACCACAAAATTCATTTACGCATGATTTATTACAAGGAAGAGAAAATCCAATCATAAGCCATCTGCATTGGTTGTTTGTTTGAATCATTATATATATCATCAAAGTTTAATTAAACATATATTTGCTTTAAATATAGTATGGAGGAATTTGAGAGATTATCCACAATTGAACCTTCCACCGTCTCGGCGGGAGCAAGATTTGATCTTGACAAACTCAGTGACTTCGTCATCGGGAAATCTAAATTTAATTTTTCGATGCAAGATCTGGCTTTGATAAATAGAGATATAATCAATCGTATCCGTGAAGCTAAAAAATAATTTCGCAATGATGGTGCGGCTCTTACATTCAGGATCATGAACGACACCAAAGGTGTTGTCGATTTTAGAATGAGTAACGAACGAGGTAAAAATATTATTAACTATCTCAACAATCAGCGATATATTATTCTAGTAAAATTTATTGTTCAGACAGATGATGACACTTGGACTATCCGCGATAAACGTGAACCTGTACAACTTCATACTGGAAATAATACTGTTACATTAAATAACAAATCCAAACCAGGAACATTGACCGGTATTGATAAACCGTATTATGAATGAGCGTATCCTGTAACGGCAGTTATTTATGCGATATATCCGCTAAATGATAAACCTAGCGTTGATAATCTCAAACCAATGAAATTGTCAAGGGGACTAAACTGCGTAGCTGAGCGAGTTATGGAACATTTCTCAAAAGCAATACGCGGAAACGGTTTAACTGATCTAAGACTTAAAAAAATAAATGCATGGGCAGAAACAGTTAAAGATACCGGAGCATCTATCAATGATGTTGCTAAGCTAGAAAAGAAATTAAGATTTCCAATAACAGTAAAAACACTAACCAGAGAATTTTTGTACAAACCGAAATATATAAAAAATGGAACCCCTATAACAATCATTGATCACAACGCACATGCATGGACTAATGCTGAAACAATATTTTCACGAGATAGAATAGTCAGATTTTATGACGATTATATATTCGATGCTATCAGCGATATCAGTAAGAATGATCCTGTATCTATTTGGTTATTTCAGAGTTCAGAATCCGTGAATTACGATCAATTTGTAAAACCTAATGGAGAGATTTACCGTAGAGAATTTCTCCATGAAGAAATGAAGAATCTTGCACTGAAATATAATTCTGATGATGTTGAAGTTGAAAGATTATTGAATAATTGTTTTACAGTTCCATCAGTTAATGCACATGCTGCTCAGGAGAAAAATTCATGGAAACCAACACAATCAGAATTCCTTGAAGATATTCAGCATAGTTGTGTCGAATATGGACATGGCGGATTATGGAATACCAAATACGATCATCGTAAAGTTGTATCGGTTGATATGGTTGCGTGTTATCCTGGAAGTTTTCTTGGATACGGAGAATGTTCTGAATATTTCAAAAGATTCGGACATCTGACACATGACATGACAAGAGTTGCAATAAATGGACTCTTACCTGATTTTGATTTAACTGGATTTGCTTGTGTAAAATCATTTAAGTTTTGTAATAATCTTCATCCAATCGTTTATGCGTGGTTTGGTAGACATTTCTCAGAAAAATATTGGGTTCCAATAGTGCTATTACGATACATGCTTGATACTGAAATCTTAGTGTCGTTGAGTGTAAGTGAAGCTATTATATCATATCATCCGCAGAAACAAGTTTGGTTACCACAACAAAAGAAACATTCACCGACAGATCCAGATGAAGATTGGGATAAAATTGATTATGAAAATAAGGTTGCAAAAGATCTCGGTAGAAAAATAATTGGTAAATTTACTCAAGGTGGTTCGTATGATCATAAAAGACACTGTACAAGATTAATCATGGATGATGCTGAGTTAGATTTTATAATTACTGATACAACAAACAAAGGAACATTCATAAGCAGAAGTAATGCTTATTTGTCAGACGGAATTAAATTAGGTACAATCGTGAGTTATATCGATGGTGAATCACCGCAATTTACTCATTTAAGATCTTCTATGCTCGCTTACGTTTCTATAAATTTATTATCGATGATAAATAGATTTCCTTGTTACGCTGTCAGAGTTGCTACAGATTCGTTTTATATAAATAGCGCGTACGTGGATTTGGTAAAACCATTACTCGGTAATGGTGAATGGGGATCATGGAGAATGAAACACAAAAGTATACTCGATTATTCTGAATCAGCAGACGTTGAGATCAAAGAAATATACTACGGTGATGACAATCAAATACCAGCATCAACATCACCATCTGTATTTGATCTCGTGGCCAGACATAAAACCATTTATCTCAATGGACCAGGAGGTTCTGGTAAAACAACGCGTGCCATTGAATTATTTCGTCAGAGTTCAGATATGATTGTGTTGACACCTACACACAGACTAGCAAGAGAAATAAAACAACAAGGAGTAAAATCATGTACATACCATAGTTTCTTCAGATGGTGCGGGGATACGTGGACACCTGAGCAAATGGGTGAGAAATACATTCCGAAAATCATCATCTGGGATGAGATTTGTACGGTGTCGTTAGAAACACTAAAAATATTTCTCGATTGGTTATTAATGAAAAATACTGCAATAATTATGTGCGGCGATCATGGTCAACCACCACCTTTCGTCGGTCAATCTCCGCACAAGTGGTTAAAAACTTTTGTTGATTATTATGAAGAGATAACCAATGATCATAGAGCTATTGATGAACCTCTGAAAGAATTTAAAAGATTAATCAGACTACAGCCTGATAGAATACAATGTGAGATAATGTGTGAAATAATTCTGGAAACTCCTGTAAATGATTTTTGGAATTTATGGAGACCAAATGATTTAATAGTTGCGAGTAGAAAAATAGTTCGTGATGAATTGCAAGAGAAATTATTTCTGTTACATAAAGAAAAGTTTTCAAATCTACCTGTACCATTATGTTATTGCCCAGCGGATACTTGACGACAAAATATTGAAGTTGAAATTCCAGGACGGGACACTGAAAGTGTCCAGAAACAGAATCTTGTATTGAATGATATTGTTTTAGTTGATATTGATGTTGTTGAGAGCGCAATGATCATGGATAAATCGCCGTGGAAATTAGGATATGCCATAACAATTCACTCGTCGCAAGGACTAACTATTACTGACACAAATATCTGGATTATCGATGACAGAATCGAGTGGTCAAATTTAGTTTATCTCGCAGTATCTAGAGTCAGGAGAATATCTCAACTGCAGAGTTGTCATAGACTCCATAGAAAATAATAATCAAACTGTTAGTGTTGAAGTAATAAGAAAAAAATTATCCAGTTATAAACGATGCAATAAAAAAAATAATCGTGATTTTGATATCGATGTTGAATTTCTTATGACGCTAAAACAACAGAATAATCGTTGTGTAATTTGTAACTGTCACATGTTGTGGAAGTATTCTTGTAATAATCCAAAACAATTTACCGTGGATAGAATTAATAGTGATCTTGGTCATACACGTGATAATGTCACATTGACATGTCTTGAATGCAATCGACGTAGGGGTTCCAATTTACAAAAGTGAACGCGGTGGTAATTGTGTCCTCAGGAATTACTTGTAATTGTTCACGTACAAATCCACGTTGAAAAGCAGTTGAATCTAGTCTGTATATTGCGGGTCTACCCATAGATCTAACCACGCTAGAAATTTTATGTGTAGTCACACTCCAGATAGGATCTGTTACTCTTTTTTTACCCCCTTCAAGTTCACCAGGTTCATCTAAATACCTTACAGTCACATTACCTAACACTGGCTGTTTTGAAAAGTCACGTCGTCCGTAGCCATCGCTACGGGGTATATGTTTCTTTGTAACTGCACCGGTAGGTTTCATAGAAGTTGCACGAGTAATTTCATTATTTAACGCAGCTATCACATTTGGTAATCTTGCAACCCATTCACGAGATCTTGTATCTGCCTGAATTATTTCCTTCGCATACTGGTATCCAAATAACCACTCTGCGAGTGTTCGATTAAATTGTTCAACGATTGCCTGATCACGATGAATTGCGATGTGTCCTTGTCTGATTTTGACATTATGTTTTTTCATCAGCGATGATACTGTACCAAGAAATTCTTTGCCAGGATAAACTTGTAGCAACTGTGGCCATCGTAATGGTCCTCAAACGCAGGTGCAACTTCAGATGTTGTTTTTGTTGATAGCGGCTCCACTTCTTTATATCTACTTGCAACATCAACGACAGTTAACGCGTATTTGTATGTACGTGATTGACATCCACGTGTTTTAATAGTATTGTGTGGTAAAAACAAAATATCCGCTTGATGAACTTCATTGGGGACGCTGACATCAAAATACGCGTACTGAATTTTTTTAGGTGGACGTAGATATATTTGCCATATTGCCTGTCGTGCTAACCACGCTGCAGCAACAGCACGTGAGACTTTTGCTGCTTCAGCAAGTTTACTAATAGCTGCTCTGCCCTTCCAATATCCTCATGGGCTATAATAAATAGACTCCATTATAATATTCATATAATTAATTACCCAGCCCCTAGCATTATTTTACCTTTCACAGCAGTTTTTACTAGAAAACTAGCCAGTTTTTCTCTGTGAGATTTATCAGGTATAGAATTTAACGCATGAATCAATTTCACATCTGCAAGATGCCGTTGTTGTAAATCCTTGCTTCGATACGCAACATCATGAACGTGACACGCTTGATCAATCTTGTTTATTGGATACTCTCCTGGTCTTAGTTGATATTGATCATCAAGTCGAATATCAAGTCGAGTTCCAGGACCACAATAATTGTATCCTGGTAAGTGTTTTTCCCCAGGATACTTCGCCCACGGAGCTTCTGGTAACTTTCCCAACGAAGCAGCAATATCACCTCCTGCCTTTGTACTTGAAATAAATTTGTATTTTTTGGTACCACACTTTTCACACTTACCTGTAAGTGCACATTTTTTATTTTTTGTTATTATTGTTGTTAATCCAGTGGTTGGGGTGGTTGCCCTGCATCGAACACAATATAAATTCATATTATTTATCATATGGATAT